>JARHVA010003368.1:1717500-1720000 GCA_037957365.1 Torreya grandis
TCCAAGTGTATGGTTAGCTTATAATATCCTAGCTACCAATCCATATCCCATGCTCATAAGCACACAATTATAGCTTAACCATTTAGACCTAGTCTAGGAATGATTATACCATAGCCACATAATCAAACCATCATTTAATAAGATATAAATCAAAAAACATATAACCCAAAACAAGTTATACTCAGCCAATCCATAGTCTATTATAATTCAATAAATTAAAAAGGACAACATAAATAAGCCAATCAATGCATTCATTATGACTTTAGCCATACAAATAATTTCCAAGAGTAACAAATAATGATTTCAATAATAATTCATATATGTGAATCAATTTTAAGTCAAGAATAAATATATGAGATGCATGGGATGATCATGAGGTCTCACGACGTCATATGATCCCAAAATATTAAAAAGTCTACTAAAATGTTTATGACAAAACAATAGACCTCCATAATGGTTTTGTTTCAGAAGTCAAATCCTTGTTATAAATATGTCATTCCAACATGGTTGTCTATAAACCTATAAGGTTCAACAGTGTATAAAACACACAAGAATTCCACCATAAAACACAACCTAGTCATAACATAAACCTGCAAATCCAAGGTAAACACACACACACACACACACACACACACACACACACACACACACACACACACACACACACACACACACACACACACACACACACACACACACACACACACACACATCACGAATCAAGTTGTTTAAGAGAACATGAATGACTAGTTTATCTCAAAATGCCTAGTTAAAGTTTCATTCCAAAAGAACCCATTAACAAGCTATAAAGACTCTGCCATTAAAATTAAAGAAGCCCAAATAGATTTCTAGACTTCAACCATAATTGAAACATTAGCATGTAATCAATTAAATAGGGTACCACAACCCACTTTAGAAATATACTTGGTTCGAATTACCAAAAATGGAAACACAGAAGCACAAAGTCATTAATTAAAAGTGCAAGGTTAATTAAAAATTGAACCCATCTAATTGATTCCAACAAAACCAAAGATAGTCACTACCATTTAAAAACCCACAATATTCTCATAAATTAGTAGGGTCAATGACCCAAATTATACATAGTCATGCTATAAACACAATGATGGATTCAAAAATGCCAAGTTGTGACCTTACACAATATAAACAAAATACACAGAAACTTTCCAAAAGTTGCAAGAAATCCCCAGGGCAATGATATACACCTAGGTCACAATATAAATGGTTTTATATTAAAAACAAGATAGCAAAATTAAACCCTTTTTCAAATTTATATGAAAAAGATAAATTGATTTAATTATTTGGGTGCTAGATACCCATCTAAAAGTCTTACGACTTCTTGACTGCGTATGTAGCATCCAATATTTTTATAATTTTCACTCAAATATAAATAAATAGAACTATGGTCATAAAATGACTTACCTAATTCAACACAGTGGAGAGTAAAAACCCAATGATGAAATCATAATGTATAACTAGGCCTAAAGAGCCTTCTCTTTCCATCCACTGAATTTAACCAAGCAAAACAAGCCAAAAAACCAAAGTTCAAAAGCAAAAAAAAAACCCCAACTCTCTATATTTTTATCCATCTTTTTCCCCATTCTTCTCCCCTACTTGTGTCCAATCTCTCCTTCCTGAATAACTCCCATTACATTTAACTCACCCATACCCTAATGAATTCACCATTCATTGCAAGGAGAGAGAAACTCCCTCCATTGCTATTGACCAACTTGCAAGGCAACCCCCATGCTAAAAATCATAAAAGTAATAGTCATAAATGACCCATCCAGAAGGTCCAAAAACCTTTAAATAATAAAATAGTAAAATTAATAAATTTACAAGTTTAAATGCCATATGGTTCAAATTAACCAAGCCACAATCAAACACTAAGTGACCAAGGTGATAATCCACATGGGGGGGTCATGGTGATAGGTCTAAGAAAGTCCCTTAGGGTGTCCAAGTCCTAGCAAGGGAGAGTCCAAACAAAGTCAAGGTGGTGAAGAGTTCATGGAGGAGAGAGAAGAAGTCTAGAGCAAGAAGTTTTATAGTAGAATAGTTGAACCAACTGACACCATGATAACACATAACAATCAAACAATGATGTGACAAGGCACAAAAGACAAAATGCAACAAGGGCGTGGAATATAATACGACTACACAATAAAAATAATAAGACTATCCAATGGTAATAAACCAATCAAAAACACATGGATATTTGTCAGAACCCATCTAACTACTATAAAACCACTTCGATACCCCAATGTACTGATGCCCACATCTAACCTAGTTCATATATAGATACCTATAACCACTGAATATACATCAATATTACTTGATCAATAATAGATAAATAAATACAAGACTATAATAAAACATTAATTATAGAATTAGTACATATAATAATCATGTGCATAAATTAAAACATGACATGTCATCAACTTGTAGTCCAAGTATCATCATATCAAAATACAAAAATATAGTC
>JARHVA010003368.1:1725000-2012500 GCA_037957365.1 Torreya grandis
TTTTGTAGCAGAAAATGTCTCTTGTGAACAAGCTTTTTCTTCAAAAGTTGTATTTCCTAAGGATAAATGACATTGACTCCATGGTAGAGAATTTGAATGCATTTAAAACTATTGGTAAGTCAGTTTATTTTAATTGAGATTAAAATGGGGGAAGAACACAATTATATTAATATATTATGTTCTTTGCCCAATTCATGGAATAAACTTGTTATGGCCATTTGTAGAACTACAACTACATTAAAGATTGAAGATGTAGTCACAACTCTATTATAAAATTAAATGAGATGAAAGTCCATGGAGGATTATCAACTAAAGGATGCTTTGTTTGTGAGAGGTCATTACCAAGAGAGAAATGAAAATAATTCAGGGATTAAACAATCAAACTACATAGGTAATTCTAAGATAACATGAAAAAATTAGAGGAAATATTAGAATTATGGTAAAATTGGGGATTTTCAAAAAGACAACATTTATAAAAAGGTTGAGAATGGTAAGTCATCTAACGATGCTCCTTTTTTATAAATGAGATCTCTAATAAAGACTCAAGAGGTCTATTCTTAATAGCTTCAACCAAACATGCATGTCATAATGCATGATTGATTGACTTGGGTGTCTTATTTCATATGACTCCATAAGTAGTGGTTTTGTGAATATGAAAAGATCAATAGAGGCAATGTATTCTTAGGAGACAACTTGACATATAAGATCATAGGTTGAGGAAGATTCAAGTCGATGCTCAAAGATGGAAGGATTAAAACCCTCCCTAGTGGTATGCATATTTTAGGTTTGGTTATAAATCTAATTTATGTAAGCAAGATGAATGATGTGGGTGTGAGGTATTATTTAATAATGATATTTTAAAGATGGTTCATGGATAAATGGTATTGGTAAAAGGAGCTTATAGAATAATATTGTTTTAACTCGAGGCAAGCACTGTAAGTGATGGGTGCAATAGTTATATTGTTCTCAAGGTTAAAAATGAATTAGATTGGACTATTAGACTATGTGCTGAAAAGACAACTTTGACATCAAAGGATGGGACATATTAGAGAGAAAGGTATTTGACCATTATAAACTAAAGGTATGTTTGAAGAAATTTATGATTGTCATTTAAATTTAGATTTTTGTGAGAATTATGTATTTTATAAGTAAACTCGAGTAAACTTTCCTAGTAATGCTACATGATCAAATGCAATTTCACATTTAATACATAATGATGTGTTTTGACTTGTGAAAGATCTATCACTAGGAATATATATATATATATATATATATATATATATATATATATATATATATATATATATATATATATATATATATATATATATATATATATATATATATATATATATTATGTTATTTTATAGATGATTTCTTGTAAAAAAATAAGTATATTTTTCCTATAATAAATCTAATGTTTTCAATAAGTTTAAGGAGTATAAGGCTCTGGTAAGAAACCAAATGAAGAAGAAGATAAAAGTCTTGAGAAGTGATAATGATGGAGAGTATTACTCAAATGAATTCAAGTAGTTTTATAAACAATGTGGAATAAAAAGCCAAAATAAAACTCTATATAGATCATAACATAATGGAGTTTTAGAAATAATGAATATGGCCTTTTTATGCATCTAAATTTTCTCACCTTCATCGACTTTCTAATTTAGACACTAATATTTCTAATTTCATCACATCCCCAATCCCATATAATTTCATCTAAATTATACTTACTAATCCTCCTAGTAATTTTTATAACACTTCCTTTCATTACTCACATTTTACACTAACCTTATAACATCCCATGCCTAATTAATTCACCTAAGTCCCCATTATCTACTAACTAATCCCCCTTGCATAATTTTTAGAAATTTAAAGTTCCCATAACCCACCTACCTACCTACGCCTAACCTCTCCTACATGCCTAGTACCTAGTCTCCACCTAATTCTCCTATAAACCTAGCTAAACCCCCACTAAACCCCATTAGGCTCCTCTAATGGAGTCTAGAATACTCCAATCCTCCTCCAACTCTCTAGAGAATTCCATAAAATATCCTTCCCTTCTCTCTATTTAAACACATCATCTCCCTCCATTTCAAACAAATAGTGGAATGTGCATGAAATCAATTAAGCCAAAATTCATCCAATAATATGCTCAAATCCATAATCTTCCAACACTCCATTGTTCATGAGTCAATTTGTCAATCCAATATCAAGTAATCATAAAATCTGAGTCTATTATAGCAATCAAACATCTATAATCTTTTGTATTTCTTGAATCTTGTTTGGAGCATTTAGATTTAGATTTAGAATGCTAGTTTTTAATGCTTATTTCTGTGGATTGTGATCCATTGGCTCTAAATTATGAATTAGATTGATATTTGAGTAGTAATTGATATAATTGCATATCTAAATTCCATTGCTCAAATTTATCATCTCAAATTTGGTGACCATAATGGAAGCCTCTTTTGTGCTAATCTTATATGTGAAGTGTGATTATAGATATTGCAGGTTTGATAAGGTATGAATTTGAGGCTCAAATTTTCAAAATTTTTGTATTCTAGGTGAAAAGCAATATTGACAAATTGAGTAGCGATTGTGCCTTTTTAAGTCATGATTTTGACCTTAATAATCATAATTTTGAGAAAATTTCTAGCTTAACCACTAGCCATTAGTATTTTCATTAACTTTGTTAAAAATCATAACTCAAAATAGGCAGTATTGATATGTAATTGTGGTATTGATCTTGACTTGTGATTTTTCAATTTTAATTTACAGTTTTGATCTTGACTTAAGATTTTACTTTGCATTCCAAAAACATTAATACCTAAGGTTTTAATTGATCTAACAAGCTTGTTGGATTTGGTATTTCTCTAATTTTGTCTTTTGGAAAGATAAGGAAAGCTTTTGACGAGATTTTTCACACCTATCATTCATTTTTTTGCCTTGTTATGGTTTTAAAGTATGTTTAAATATGTTAAAACTATGCGCTAAAAACACATTCTAATTTATTTCTAACATCCTATGATAGCACACACTAGTCTGATTATTCATTGGAAAGAATCTATTACTCAATATTTTTTGTAAGAGTTTTTAATATCGTAACTATGAGGCTTCTTGTCAATGACCTGGCATAAAAAAGATGTGATCTAACATATATAGTCATAATTGTGTCTTTTTGTATAAAGTTATGTAATAATCTTGTGATTTTAATTAATAGTCATTGTAAGACTTTCACATTGTCTATATTAGTTAAAAACTTGTTAACATACCCATCATATAATCATTTTATGTTGTTAAAAAAATTCAGCTATTTTGTACAATATCCCAATTATCAAATTACCTTGATATGTGATTTTGATAAATTTCCATTTTAAGTAATGTTTTTAATATCACCTATACAAATTTTTGATTTTGATTGTAATCTATGATTTTATAATATCATTTATTTGCAATTGCATTTTTACAATATGACTTATTTGCAGTTGTAGTTTTGTAATATCACTTATTTATAGTTACATTTTTCAAAATATTATAAGAAATTTTGAATGGACTAATCACCCAATATCCATGATAGTCTGCCTAACCATTTTGAAAATCATTTGTCCCATCTATGGTTTTGACTAGTCATCTATGATTTTGACTCTCTGTATGCAATTTGGCATAACATTAGATTGTGTAAAAGTGATTTTACCTTATGTAGTGGTGATTTTGATTTCATTTTTTCCTTCAAATTATCTCTTTTGAATACATTTTAAGGACGTTTTTGGTGAATTTTGAGAATCTTGCAAGTCCCAAATTACTTTTGGCATCGAGGGTGCTGCCCCTCAACCCTGTCTTATATCATGATAGAGAGAAAACCTAGGGTGATACCCTTAGACGTCAGAAGGGGTGTTTCCACTTGAGCCCCATAATGGGAACTAACCCTTGACCCTATTGGGGATGCCTCCCCTAGCCCCCATGTTGTGGTCTCATCAATAAAAAAAAATTATAGTGTAAACTTGGAATTATTTTTAGTGTTTTTATTAAGGCTTATTAGACTAACATTTGGTTTGGATTTTTAAAGGGGAAAATTTGGTAGTAGTTTTGCCTCACTTGATTTTACCTAACCATTTGTATTGTGAGTCATATTTTGTGACATTTTGTCTAACATCTTGTCTTGTAGGTTGCCCCTCAAGATTGCCAAATTGAAACTACTAATCACTTGTTTTGTAGGATACTTGTTAAATATTTTGGTATTTTTAAAATCATCTTATATATATTTTATATATATCACATTTAATTAATTGATTAATAAATATTTTTACTTTTTTATCTATACCCAAGGGCTACAATGGTGTATGTTCTCCTTGTGTCCTAATGACGAGTCTTAGAGGATTAAAAACCACTAACAAACCCTTTAATTTTCATTTTTTGAGGGGAAGCATGATGTGGAAGTGATTCCAATGCACTTTCCATAGTCTTAGTGGTTGGTGATGTGGATTTCATTACCACACATTCAGTGATACTCTGTGTTTTGATGGAGTATAAAAACTAGGGAAACTATCGTTAGGCCAAGAGATTAACCCCATATAGGTCTTATATGAAGAGAAAGAGTTAACTCTCTAATCCAAGCATCAAAAAACACCCTATATAGATTTGGGCCCCACATACCTAGTGTATAATGGGGATACCCTTAGAGAGCTTGTATAGCCTATAATAGGACCATCAGTTGTAATAGGTGACTTGTTGTGAGAGTTAGTATCAACTCCTAAGTGATCCTTTATGTGCAAATAGGGTTGAGAGCATTTAGGAGATTTGGTAATAATTCACCAACCTACAAACTCACCCGTGAAGCTGTTAGATGGTATAGTCAACGAGTTACACTTCTAATCATTTTAATAATCTTAGGTTTGTGATTTACTTGATTTAGTGTGTGTTGTGATAGACCAGTGTTTTCTATGAGTTTAGTCATCCTTTCAACCAAGCCTATACATGGCCACTTGGGACTTATATCATCATCTTTTATATCCTTACCTTGCAACTTGTATATCCTTATCATCTTACACATTATTTCCTTGACTATTATCATCTCATCCTCACTTCATCATCCCTCTCATCTTTATCCATCTAGTTATAGTTATACCACTATTGCCACATCATTAGTTTTACCCTTTAGTCTACTTAGATGACATCCTTACATTGTATCTTGTCCCATCCTAGTTATACCCTCATTACCTCATCTTTAGTCTTACCATCTAGTCTAATCCTACCTTGTCCATCATCACATCTTGTATCACCATTATCTAATCTCAAGTCATACCTCTTTCATATCCTTTAGTCTTATCCTACACCATATTTTAGCTATACCCTCTCATCTCCTTCATATTATATATCCACATCTTGTATATTCTTAATCATATTATACAACATTATCTACTTTATCCATCATCATATATTGTATATCCTTATATACTTTATACTTCATCATATCTTTTACATCCTTAATCTTGTATATCTTGTACATCTTATCATCCCATCTCAGACATATCTTAATCTAGTTTTTACCTTGACATCCTCATATTTATTTATCACCCTATCTTGTACATCTTTATCTTATCATTATCCTTCATCTTATCTAGTCTTACCTCATCTAGACAGCTCCCATCTTACTTTGTCTTGCCTTGTTATCCCAAAACACATCTAGTTGGATTTTTAAGTCACACGCTTGTCCAAACCATACTCACCATACCCATAATCATCATTGCATCACCAACCTAATATTGGTCCCATCATCCTTGATCCCTCCATTTATTCCCATTAATCCTTCATCACATAATATTATATCCATCGCACCTTGAATAAATTGGTTTGAGGCTTTAACTAGTCCTTTTATTGTCTTTACATACCATCCTCACTCTAGTCTACCATTATCTTTTATATCACCCATTAATTTATCATATTTCATACTCAATCAATACCCTATTAATAACCTATCACTTTGTTGGTTTCAATTTAGCATCTAGTCATCCTTAATCTAGTTATCTCTAATATAGTCATCTTACCTATTTATAACTATCACCCATCTAATCATTGCCTTTGATAGTTTAAATCTAGGCATTAGTTGAATCCCCATCCTTTTGTTAAAAACTAGGCATTGTTAATAGATCATTAGAACCATCATACTATTAGTTTGAAATCTGATCCTAGTCTAATATCAAAATCCATTTAGTCTATCTCATCCTCACCCATAATTTATCATACTAGCTCAATCATTTAAACTTACTTTGTCTAAGGACCATATTTTACCCAAGCCCTACTCTACCTTCACATCAGCCCACTTTTGTCATTTAACTACATTTCATTTATCATCTCCTCGAATGGATTTGGACCCAATTCTAATACAGAAATACCTATTTGTCAACAAAGATAAGATCCTTTTGCAGGTCTTAGAAATGGGTGCCCACCTACTTGTAGATCTCAAACCTATCAAGCCTAAAGTGACATCCCCTATCCTTCCCCATTAGAAATCTCAATCTACACATAAACTGCATGGTAACCCACCATGGTTAGCCCCATTGTCCATTCACCATAACCATAGTTATAACATCCCCCAATATATAAGTGATGAGGTTACCCTATTTCAAAACTATATCTTTGACAATAGGGATGAGTGCCATTTGTGACTATTGGAGATGCGTTCCCACCTTCTCAATGATTTTGAACCGCTACACCTGAGGTCACCTACCAAAAAAGTGCCTCATCAACACTTATCCATATGCAATTCTTGTGTCAGCTAATCCAATTTCGATCCCCCGTCAACTAGTCCTAGTCTTAGTCATGACCTTCCTAGTAAATATACTAATAAAGAGATTTCCTTATTTAATAAATATATTATCACCAACAAGGATGCAATCTTCTCGTGGCTCTTAGAAATGGGTACCCAACTTACCATAGGCTTAGAACCCATTCAACTAATATTACCTCTAATTCACACCTATCCATAGTTGAATCCTCCATTTAATAGTCATATTCCATCACTAATAGCCAATCCTACTATCAAAGAGAAGCCTAGCTTGTCAACCTCATCTAATTCAAGTTCATATCCTAAATAATCCTACACACCACCATCTCCCAACATCATGACATCACCATCACATTATTCCACTCCTAAATCCAACACTTCAACATCCAACACTATAGATAAGTAATATACCCTTCTCAAATTATTTTTTGAATACTTATTTTGGAAAATAGAGGCCACAGGCATGATTGTCTACCCAAAAATAAGACCTCTAAATTTTTCCAAATATACGCCCTCATGGTATCAAGCAAAATGATTTTGTCTATACCATAAATTCCCTAGAAATTCTATTAATAGATGTTTCCCTTTTAGAGAATAAATCCAAAACTTAACTGATAATGGTGATATTGAAATTGAGGTTGAATCCAATGCATCTACACCTAGGAGTGTGCAAAAAATGGCATGCTAAGAATTACTTCCTAAGTATGGTCAAGATTCTTCCTTCTTTAACTGAAGTCATGATCCTAATCTTCTCCATACCACAACCATCTCAAATATAACCATCTCTATATCCTCTTCACATCAAATCCCCCATTTTCACAAATCCATTAAGCCTAAAGCATCCATTCACAAACCCAAGGTGAAGAAGCAACTTACAATAATGATGATATTAAAAAGGCCCTCTCTATGGTTACTATCAAAAAATCATTTATTGGTGACATAACCTCGTCAACATCCATGCTAGAGTCAATATCAAAATGATCAAGATCATATCCAACATCAACATATGAATCAAAATCCACATCAGAATCATCATCCCTTATAGATAATGAAAGTCATGACAACACCTATTTCTTTAAGGATGTCTCTAATTTGAATGTAAAATAGTCAAAAGGCATGACTATTGATCCATCTTATGATGATGAAATTATAACATAATTTTTGGATGATTTATCAGTCCAAGATCATCAAGTTGGATACGAGTCGAATTTAGATGATAATTATACAAAGAGTCTTAGTGATCCTTCTGAGATTCTTGAGGAATTTTTTTTGACATTGAGGTTGGGTATCCTAGTAGATTTTATGAGTATTATGATGACCATCATCCCCTTAATTCACCCCTTTCACCATATATTCCTAATCATCCACCTCTTGTTAAAAATCCTTCCATCCCACTCCTTGAATGGGACAAATAGGAACAAACATTGTTTGATTCCCTTCAACATGTAATCTTGTGTGCCGAATCTAAAAGGATCGAAGCCAATAATCAATTAATAAAGCTAAATAATCAAGTTAGTTGTTATCCAAATGTAATCAATCAAAGTCAAGAATAAATTCATAATCAACCAAGTCAAACAATGTTGTCCCTTATTAAAAATATCTTTAAGGTGCTAGGGGATCATCCAAGTCCAAATAATCATCCTCCAAGTCTAAATTTAAATACCCCTGGTGAAGCCCAGTTACAAACACTAGGGGAAATAAAAATACAATCAAGTCTTTGAATAAATAAGTCATCATGGAACCAATTACCACACAAGTCAAACAAGTCAAAAGTAATGTGGTCGATCATCCTTATAATATTTGGATCAAAGAGTAAAGAAGTCAAAAAGTCTTAGATCCCTTAACCTTACTTAGCATATGAAACCAATAAAAAATGTCCCCTCCATCATATCCAATGGTGTATGTAACTATTGAACCCTATTTCTGATCTCTACCTAGTCACCCCATTCATCATCATATCACTCATCCACATCCTCTACTTTATTATCAAAACCATCTAATTCCATCTCTGTCACACATCACTTTATTAAGAAACATTGTCTATCATAGGGGTTACAAAGACACTTGGTTGAGACTTCTAAAAGATGCTAAATCAAGAATCCATGAAGGTAACAAGGATATAACTGAATCTAACATCAACAATATAGTCCTATCATCACACACTACAAAACAAGTGTCAATTGAAAGATCAAGAAAGCATTTTCATCCTACATCTTTCTCAACTCTAATAAATCAAGATGTCATTAAAAAATCATTCATCTAATCGTGAAAACCAGTCTTCTAACACCTTAAGAAAGTACCATGATGAAAACCAATTTCCAATATCATGTTAAAATAATCTATTATCTACATTAAACCATAACACTTGGGGGTAAAACCTATCCCTTTTCAATCCCATCCATGTCATCCTTGTCTATCTTATCCCTTGATCCATTTCTCCTACCCATAATCTACCATCATATCTTGCATCCTACTACATCCATCCTATCTTCTAGTCTTAAAATTTGTAAGGGAGTGGAATATACCTTGAGAAGTGTTCTAGAATCATCTTGGCATATCCTTTAATAAACACTCAGGCAACTAGATATTTGATTCCTTCATGATGTGGTCATTGACAATTCCTCATCCATTTTTCCTTGGTCTGTATCCCCTTTTTAGCCTCACCCTCATCCTTTTGTTATCCAATCCATTATTCCATCTATACTTATCTTGGTTGCTAGGCTTGGTATTCCCTTTTATACTAACCCAATTTGTATAAAATACAAACATATCCCCAAATCCCTAAAAAAATGAAATATTCTCAAAAACCTTAAAAATTATAAAATCCACAAAATGTGAAAACATCTCAATCATCTTGTCATATACTAGTCATCCTTTATTATGTCTTAGTCCTTTTATTATCTTATCATCTTGTCTTGTCTTATATACTAGTGGTCTTATCATTTTGTCATCTTTTCTTGTCTTATGTCCTCAACTTGAAATCCAAGTCCTTATCCATAACCTTATCTTAATCTAAGTCACTAGTCTGCTCCACCTTTATACCCTAGTCCAAATCTATAACTTTAATACAAATTCATATCATTGTGACCAAATTCATCCAACTCATCACCTGATCACTCATATTATCAACTCTCATTTGGGAAATTAGACAAGATGTAATGACACTGCATGTAGATACCTATGTGTGTTACTTGTCTACTCTATGTTGTTTGACTTGTTTGCATGCCTTTTATCATGTATATATCTGCATATGTTTGTTTGATTTTCTATGTTTGTATTATTTTATTAATATATTTATTAGTCTTGTATCGTGTCTTTTTTTTTAAGGGTGCAATGAACAAGGATGCTATGATGGAGCCAAAAAAGATATAATAATGTTTTTTGGTGCCCTAAGCAGAGCTCATCATTTGCCCTTTTATAATCATTCACTTTGGCACAACATCCTCTTGGTCATAATTATATCATGGGGTATATTACCTAGTGCCATATTAACATTGGATTGATTAGACTATGATGAACCTTATTATAGTAATGATGGCTTGATAATAGACATACTCATTATTCCTCCTATCACCTATCATAACGTCTAATATCCCATATCCAATCATTTATCCTAGTCCTTTATCTTCAAGATGATCATCCAAGTCCACTCATCTAGTATTCAATCATTCCTTCAAATCCTTTATCATCATGTTTATATACTCTAGTCAATCATCTATCATCTCTTTAGTTGTCAACATCTAACATCTCATCTCCCATCATTTCTCTTAGTCCTCTATCTAAGTCATCTAAGTTACATCCTCTATCTAAAAAATACCATGACTAATAGTCATTGTCATCCTCCTATTTTCTATCTTGTCATCTATTATCTAGTCTAAACTACATTAGCCCAAGGTCTTTTTAAACCATGTAGTTAGCGCTTAGTGACATAATGTGTCTAAGATCATCTCAACCACTCTTTCCTCTTTTCCCATCATTCATCATCACATCTATCTTGTCCTTCATCACCCAAGTATTGCATAAATCAAATCCTTGAGATATAACATTAATCATTCATCAATCAGTTTTTTAATCAATCACTATCCCCATAATCATCTACCTAATATTTTCATTAATCACTTGTACCTGTCAATTGGGCTCAACAAATCACAACATCCATTTTTTCTTCCATTAGTCATTCATTATCACTGATTGGTCAATAAATCATTTAAATTTTATGATTTTTTCTTTGATTAGGGCATGATCAAGATCATAAATTTATTATCATATCTTGTTCCCTTACATGTGTCTTTGCTAGGGGCATCATCACTATTAATTACAATATGGCTCATTGATTTGGTGTATTGTAGACTGGATTTTCCCCTTCATCTTTTGGTCACTCAATCATATCATTTCTTCTCTCTCATCTCCTTCACCATATCTCTTAGCTTTAGCTTTGAGCTACACATGTTGATTAATATTATCAAATCATTGTATTTTTTTGGCCCAATGCTCTCTGATACTTGTGTCCTTGCTTGGGATATGTTGAAATATCATGGCCTTTATCATCTTGGTTTTTAGCTCTCCCTGGCATGTCTCCTTGCCTGGGATGAATGAAAAGATTGCATATTTTTTTCTTATTATCATCATATTATGGTTGATTCCCCCTTGGGATGTGTCGATAATCACGACAATAATTTTTTCTCCATGTGCATTGTTCTTTACTAGGGGCATCATCATTTTGTATCTCACTGCTCATGTCAAGTTCATTTTCTTCATTATTTATCTCACATCTAATATCCCATCCCCTTGTAAATTCATCCATTTGACCCCTCATTTCTTATTTTTGAGTGGCCATCTGACTCCTTCATCCCTGTATATCCCATCAAGGGGGTATCATATCAACTGACATCATTTACTAACATTCATCCATGAGTGTATTTCTTCTTTGAAAGACCATTACTGCTTATATGTCATCAGTCATAATGCCCTTTCAAAAAGGGGAAAAGTGTATGCATCTAAATTTTCTCACCTTCATCAGCTTGCTAATTTTGACACTAACATTGCTAATTTAATCACATCCCTAATCCCATCTAATTTCATCTAAATTATACTTACTAATCCTCTTATTCATTTTTATAACACTTCCTTTCATTACTCACATCCTACACTAACCTTACAACATCCCATGCCTAATTAATTCACCTAATTCCCCATTACCTACTAGATAATCCCACTTGTATAATATTTAGGAATTTAAATTTTTTATAATTCACCTACCTACCTATTGTTAGCCTCTCCTGTATGCATAGTACATAGTGTCCACCTAATTCTCCTATAAACCTAGCTAAACCCCCACTAAACCCCATTAGGATCCTCTAATGGAGTCTAGAATACTCCAATTCTCCTCCAAATCTCTATAGAGTTCTCTATCTAGATAATTCCATAAAATCTCCCTCCCTTCTCTCTATTTAAACCCACCATCCCACTCCATTCCAAACAATGATTGATTGTCTTAGATCTACTAATGTATATATGTTCAACTTGTTCAATGAAGATGTAAGCTGGATGAAAAATGACAATAAAATGTTTTTCTATCCACCATAGATGCTATGTACATGGCTAATACTCATGCAAGCAAAGAAGCAATATGGATGACAAGATTGTGCTCTACTATTGGATTCATTCAAAAGGCTATAAGGATAGATTGTGACAATTAAAGTGCTTTTTTTTGGAAAAAATATTGAGTATCACTCATGAATGAAATACATTGATGTCCAATATCATTTTGTTCAAGAAATGGTGAAGGAAAAGAAGATATTATTGTAAAAAGTGGGAACAAATAATAATATTATTGATTCACTTACAAAGGTAGTGAGTACTGCGAAGTATTCTTGGTGTAGAAGATCAATGGGTATGGCTGCCCTTAGCTATTGACATTATGCAACCATGAACCCCTATGCAAAGCATTTAACAATTGGGAGAATGATGGATATTTTTTGTATATTTTGCATGTATTACACCCCTTGGGTACTATATAGCCAACAAAATTGTAGTCCTTTGGGGGGCCAATGGCCCCAAATCAAGTCCTTGAGATTTTTTTTGGGAAAAAAATCACACTTTGGTGATATTGTAGGTATTTTCAACTATAGTAATAATATGGGTAGCGTTATGACCTATAATTTTGTGGGGAATTATTTTGGATTGTATTCTTGGCCCATGGTTTTAGTACTTATGGTATTGTAAGATTGCTTAGGTAATTACATATTAATATGCCTATATATACTCGTATATGAAATAGAGGTAGAGTAAAATTGAGAATCACATTATTGTATTGCAAGATGGTTAAATTAATATGATAGTAATGAGGTTATTGTGCTAGGTTTTTTGTTGTAAGGGTTTCTCAGGTGAAATCTTGTGTACTATGTAATATTGTGTGTGTGCAATTTCCACTATTCAATTTTAGCATATGGATTTTATTAGTATTACTTCTCTTGTATTGGTTTATTGGTCATTTTTATCTTCAAATATGTGGTTGGAATCAAGTTTATGGGGATTGATTGCTTCAAATTATTGTCATATCTCATTTTTTGCATATGTAATACTTACCTATTTTGTATTGATGTGGGGTACCATGCAAACTTATTAGCCAAAATCTAAATATATTTTAAGAGTTACTTATGTGATCATTTATCTATGCTAAACATAATGAACGTGTAGTTAATATGATTTTCATACATTATGTTGTTTTGACTAACATTGATTACACATGTTTAAGAATCTAACATAAAATTGATATGATACTGGATAACATGTCTGTGACATTGATTTACATAGTGTCAAACAAATAATATGCGAATGACAGGGAGGGTAATATATTGATTCATTTGGAAGCAATAACATGATTTTTATATTTATCATTAAAAATATTTATTATCATATTCAAATGAATGTGTTTAGTACATTCTGATTTGATTAATTGCTTGACAAGTTTTGTTAAAGTGTATGTTTTTAGCATAGGTAATCCGGCCCTACAAAGAGGGAGGGTATCATCAAGGAGAGATGAATAGATAAGATATTGGAAGGCGAGAAAGAGATATGATCAAGTTAAGATAGTGAACCAAACATACTATAGGAATGGGTAGACAATCTAGTTGACATCCTTACCTTTTATCTTTCTTTCATTTGGTACGTTAATACCACCTTTTTGGAAGTAAAAAATACATATTTTAGAGGTTTTATTTTTTATTAGAAATGTAATCTCATGTACCATTAAAAAGTGGTTTCTCTTCTAGCGGTAGCTATTAATATTTCACCACAGTTTCATGTCTTTTAAAAGGTGTACATCACCACTTTAATCCATATTAATAATGTGTAAGAGAAAATACATGCTTTAAAACCATGCACCCTTTATAGGTTTGATAAGTTTGAAATAAGCCTTGCAGCTTACATAGCTATCTTGGGAATAGACTGGACTAGTTTTTTTTAAATCAGGTTAAAGAGGGGGACTTTTTTGAAATAGGTTCTCTAGACCCTAGGAGAAGTACAAACAAAGAAGAAACCACGGTCTACCAAAGACCAAACAAGAAACATGACCAAACAGGTCCAGAGACAACTAAAAAACAAGCCTGAAACAACAAAGAATGACTAAAGAAACTAGTATAAATCTAAACTACCAGAAACATCCTCCCAACAAGATTTCATCTTTTTAAGATTCGTATCAATCTGAATCAACAATTTATCTTGCTTTATGCCATACTGAGATCCACTGCATTGCCCCTTCTTGCCTTTCCCTTTGCCAATCATGCTGGGATCAAAAAGCTCATCAAGATGAGCTCGTAGGTTTTCAACATTCTGAATGCCATCATACATAGCAACCTTGTTGTAATTCACTAAAAAACTTATGTTTTTACAAATTTTCTCATTCTCCTTTTCTAATAGCTCCACCCTGAGTGAGAGACTATGAATTTGTTGGTCCTCCTCCCTGGTTGAAAAGATTTGACTCATCCTAGAGTTTTCCTGCTATAGGGAGTTTACCTTACCTTTCAGCTCCGTGATCTTTCACATAAATCAACACATAATGGATTTTTGAAGGTGAAGCTCTTTCATTATCTTATCTGAGCTCTCCTTACCTTTGAATGAGGTAACCAAATTTTTAAAGGCCTCATTCTAATCCTTTGAATGTTTGTTCTGAGAGATCTCCCCTTTATCTATAGGAACATAATTAGGCCCCCTGTTCGTAGTCTCAGTTACAAAATTCTAATCCAATTTGTTTTCTTGTTCCACTTCCTTCCAACACTCCCCTGGATCTTCACTGCCCTCTTCAAAATCAATAAAAGCCCCAACTGAATCTCCCATTTTACTCTGCATGTCTCGATGCCCCTAATTCCCCTTTTCCCCTTGATTGAACCTTGCACTAATTAAAATGTTTGAGAGAGTGGTTGAGGGTTTTACCACATAGGAGATTGAATAATTAGAAATCAAACACAACTCTCTCATTTAATGTTTTTAACCATAAACAATAATTCTCACCCAGATGTGCCCACCTTGCATGGAGAAAGTCAACAAAGTGAATTAAATGCTCGAGTGGAAAGATTAACAATAAATGTATGCTTTCATCCATTCGGAAGGATGCATTCTTTTGGAGAGGGAAGACAACACCATTATGAGAAGAGGACGCATTGAAAGAGGAGACTAGAGGAAGCAGGACACCCAATGGCAAGGGAACACCATTCATGGAGGTTGAAAGGAGAAAACACCATCTTTTAGAAAGACTGGTAGTGTCAGGACATCACCCAACAGTTGAAAGAGGAGGAAAACAAACGTTAGATATACCAGGGATTCCTTAGAAATGAGTATTGACTCTCTTAAATTGCATTGAAGTCTCATGAAATATATTTTAGTTGTTCTAGACTTTATTTTGTCTATTCTAAGCTTCACCTTAATGAGTTTTTAATTTTAATATCTGTTTAGACTTCCCTTTGGTTTTTGTAATGCGCTCATGTATACTGGTTATTTATTTAAATCAATAAGCTACACATAACTGTATCCTTGGCTTGAAATATCTATTAATTCTCTCTGGCTACATATAAAGTCATTGAGTTGAATTGAACTTGAGTTATCTTGTCTGAATTTGCTTTGTTTCCTCATTGGCTTGCGTCGTAATCTCTGAACTGCATTTGGCTGCATCTTACTCACCATAGGCTATGTTCCATTCTATAAACCGCATTTGGATTCTTTAGACAACGTTATGATTCATTTGGACTGCGCTTCACATTCAAAACACATTCAATACATTCAGAATTGTGCCTAATATCTTTCAGACTATGTTCGACTTGGAAAACTGTCAATTTGCTGAGTTTAGTTGTGCCATCCTAGCTTTGATTGTGTTGCATTTAACATGGTCAATTTTACTCTTTAAAGGACCATGTCAATTTTTTTTTTGCCTTGACTCCTTAATCTCACGCTAGTATGAATTACATTATATTCAGCTGATATAACTGTGCCGCTTTTGGCTTTGAGCTGCATTGAATTCTATTGGGCTGCGCTATCACTTCTTTGTTAAGTTTATAATCTTCTTTAAATCATGATTGTGTCTGGTAAACTATGCTTCCTATTGGGTAAATCACCTGACTTCCTCCGTAAGGCAATTTAAATTATGAATTATTCTTATCTGATATAGATCCATCTAATAGACCATTATTGTCATCAATAACTGAAGATGTAGATATGTTGTGTCAGTACCTAAACTTTCTTTTCATGTCTGAAATTTTCTCAAAAACAAGTTGTTCTTTCCCCAGTCCCTAATGCGCTGCATACTGATTGAAAGATTTGGACTCCATCAAATATTATTGTAAATAAGATTATAAGTAATTCGTGAGCATGCCAACATAGTTATCTTCTTTCTCAATACCATTGATATTGCCGATGTTATAATATCCTCATTTTCCTTCTTAGTATAATCCTTTATTCTAATCTATTCCAAAATAATGTCATGGCGATGTTCCATTTAATATTAACAATCTACATGTATTCATCCCTGATAATGTTAATATTATGAGTTAGGAATAAACACAACTTTCCTTTAAACGAAACAATTGTAAAATTTTGAATTGAGCTTGAAGGATAGGATAATTATACTAAACAAAACCTATAAATTGAATTGGCATGATAGACATAATGCCATTCATATACCTTTTAATTATGTGTTTGAATACACTGAACTTTATCGACAACCAATGAAATGCAATTTTTAGGTCACATTCCTTTATATTGAATGGTAAGTAATCAGAATCCATGTATAAAATAATGGTTAATGAGATTTTCAAAACCTTGTAAATAAGCAATTAAAATCATAAATGATCTAGATTTATATTCATTATATGTTTATTATTAGGCCACAAAGGGTTTAAACCATAGAAAGTATTTAACTTATCAAACTTGAACCTTTTATACATTAATCTATTATAGGATCATTCATCAAGGTGTAGACGAGACCTCGACTATGTGGACGGTATGTGACATCTATGTAAAGCATTTTCTCATAAACACATTCTATTGATGATAATGTATACTGAAAAGAAGCTAGTGTTGGATGTGTAGGTCAGGGAGACCTTGGATTAGAGCCATGAACCTTGGGATGTGAGTACTAAGAGATGGGAAGGAATCCTAGTTACACTTGTAATAGCTCAGTGTTTCACTAGATTGGATATGATAAGAGGTACTTGTTGAATCCAGAATCATGACCGTAAGCATTGCATATGGGCTGTATAAATCAAGAACATCTAGTTCACGTTTCGTTTTATAGGCACACACACATCATGCTACATGGAGTAGCTGTAGCGTTGACACAATCACATAATGGTTTTTTTCTTATCTTCAAACCCATATCTAGATTTTTTAAAGAGGGTAGGGCCACTCTCATTGGGTGAAAGGTGTGAGATCCAAAAGACTATGGTTGGAGGTAAATTCCTCTATAATACTCTTTCTATCTGTATATACACATCTTACAACAAGTCTTGTTAGGATACCTACAACAATCAATATGCTCTGATACCAACTGTTAGGATACCTACAACAATCAATATGCTCTGATACCAACTGTTAGGAGACCCCTTATCCAACGGAAGCACAATTGATTACTTTCTTATAAGCAATTAAACACAAAATTATACTAGAATGATAAAGTAACTAGAAACTTGAGACAACAAAGAATTTGAGAGACAATACACACTCTTGTATTAAATATTACTAGAAAAAAATACAATAAGAAAGATGCCACTTCTTCCTCCACCTCAAAGGCTTGCCACACCTCAAGACCTTCTTCTATCTCTCTCTTGCTCAACACAAAACCAACTCTATAACCTGAGTTGCTATCCCTCCTTGAATGCTTCAGCTGATCTCCTTGACCTTGCTTGCTTCAATGCTTTTACTTGCCTTCTTGATAATTACAATACATGCCTTATGGGTCTTTAAATAGGATCCCATGCTTACAAAAATAGAAATCTAACTACAATAATTAGACACGTGGCTCGTGACTATAATTAGTCATTTGACATGCAAACACTCGCTTCACTTAACTAACTGTTTGTCAACAGCAGTTCTGGAAATACATAGGCAATCGATGTCGGTCCCTGCTTGCCTGGTGCTGCCGACGTCAGCCGACTAGCTGCCATCGCCGGTTGCCTTCTGCACTGCATTTGACTGATGTCGGTCATGTTGTCGACGCCGGTGCTTCTGGTTCTTCAGCATCCTCTTCTTTGTGTCTACAAACAGTTGAAGCTTTTAGCTCCACACCCTAACAATCTCCCACTTGGAGATAAATAGCTGCAACTTGTACCTGTACCTGTACACCATCTATTTTGTTCCTTAAGCTCTGTATCCCTCTTCAAAGTCACTCTTGAAGACCAACCACCACTGAAACCTGTGATGCTAAACCTGTCACTTATGCCAAAAGAATTTTGCTGCTCCCAAATTCTTCATGACATACTTCTGAACCAACTTTACCCTTAGCTCAAAAAACTCCCTGTATATGAAACCCTGCAACAAGTAACACAATACAGTAACAGGATAATGTAGCTAATATTATCCAACCTAGTAAAGATAAAATACAATGGTCAAACCTCCATTACCTGCAGCCTGATCAAGACCATATACCATAGCCTTCTGTCTCATGTGTCCATCCACTCTCTTCTCTAATATGGGAATCCATCCCTCTATCCAGTGCTTTCTTCCAGCTGACAACTCTACCAACAAATACCTGTTTGGCTCTACTCCAAGGACTCACACTCCTCATCCATGCCAAGCTCCCACTGTTTCTGGATTCTACCTGCATTGCTTCTTCAATCTTCCTAGTTCATGACTATCAGTAAGCAATATAAATAAGGTGAACAACGAATATGAGGTTCACTTACCATTTCTGACCTCCATATGGGTGTTTGAGACTCCTTGATCCACCCAACATTTGTTCTAGTGACCGATATCAGCCATCTCCCAGTCTGCTCCCGATTGATGTCAGTTCCCTGCACTGACCCTGACTGTCAATGTCATTTCGCTGGCCGACACCAGTGTCCCCCCTGCCGACGTCGCTCCTTATGACCAACATCAGTTTTCTCCTGCCCGACCTACCGACCCTGCTGGTCTGCACATGACCGATGTCGATATCTGGCTGACCGATGTCGGTTCCATGTGACCGACATCGGCATCTATGTGTTCCTGTAAGTGATGAAATTTTCATCCGTGAGCTCTTCTTGGATCAAACCTCTGTCCATGCTACCCTGCTCAGATTTATTTAGCCCCTGTGACTGATCTCTATCCTTCCTCTCCTCCATAAACACCAAGGCTTCTTTGTTCCTGTCAAAAGCATCAAATTTCCTTTTTCTGTAATGAACTCTATCTGTGCTTTTCAAATTTGAACACATACCTTTTGAATCAAGAACGTCCATTCCCTTCTTATTCACGTGACCAAGCCTATTAGACCACATCTTTGAATCTACACCAGAAGTAGAATCAGTAATACAAGTAGGTAGATAAAGAGTACCTACTTTCTTACCTCTTGCTAGAACAAGTGCTCCCTTGGTAACCTTCCAAGAGTCCGCTGTGAGGGTTATTGTGCATCCCTCATCTCCCAACCTTCCTACAAATATCAGACTCTACTTCAGAATTGGAACATGCATGACCTCTTTCAACACCCATGTGTTGTCAATCTGCAATCTCAGCTGCACTTTCTCTTTGCCAACTATCTGACAAGGCGTACCATCCCCTAAATAGAGAACTCCAAAGTCTCCCTGTTCATACTCATGAAACAAATCTCTGTTTGGGGATGCATGAAAAGATGAACCAGAATCTAAAATCCATGATCTTACCTGACTATCCAAAGAAAGTATGAGAGCATCATGTACCACAATATTTGCATCCTTTGCTTCTTCAATACCTGCATGTTGATTCTCTTTATCTCTCAACCAACACTCCTTCTTTGTATGTCCTTTCTTTCCACAAAACCAGCAGGTAATACCTTTGGACTCAGATCTCCTTTCCGACCTTGATTTCCCTTGTTCAACCTTCTCCCTTTGCCTTCCCCTGCTTTTTGCACTTAGAGCATTCCCTGATGATTCACCTGTGCTTCTCCTGCGTATTTCTTCATTCAAGATCACACTCACAACATCATCAACTTTTAAGATTTTAGAAGCAGATGCAAAATCACTTACTGGCATAACCAAACCATCCCAACTTTCAGGCAAAGAACATAAAATCAAGAGAGCCTTTACCTCATCATCAAAAACAATATTGACTGAAGCTAATTGGTTTACCAAACCATGGAAATCACTGAGATGAGTATGTACCGATCCACCTTCCTGCATTTTCAAAGTAAATAGCTGCTTCATAAGATATACTTTATCAACTCTTCCGTTGTCTTGCACTGTGATAAGCTAGAAATCACAGACGATGCAAGGCTCAACTTTATGGAACCGAGAGCCTTCCGATCAAGAACACTCCATTCTTCATCCTTCATATCTGTGGGCTTGCATGCAACCCCACCCAACGGTAAGTACAAATCCTTTTGATACAGATAGTCCTCAATCTGCATCTTCCAGTGTTGATAATTCTTGCCGTTAAACTTCTTCATTCGTAGCTTACTTTCTTCTGCCATTGTTGAACTCCCACTCAATCAGAAAACCTTGTGAATGACCTGTAGTCAAAAATAATAACCTGCTTTCTGTAAACCGTAGCTCTGATACCAACTATTAGGATACCTACAACAATCAATATGCTCTGATACCAACTGTTAGGATACCTACAACAATCAATATGCTCTGATACCAACTGTTAGGAGACCGCTTATCCAACGGAAGCACAATTGATTACTTTCTTATAAAAAATTAAACACATAATTATACCAGAATGATAAAGTAACTAGAAACTTGAGACAGCAAAGAATTTGAGAGACAATACACACTCTTGTATTAAATATTACTAGAAGAAAATACAATAAGGAAGATGCCACTTCTTCCTCCACCTCAAAGGCTTGCCACACCTCAAGACCTTCTTCTCTCTCTCTTGCTCAACACAAAACCAACTCTACAACCTGAGTTGCTATCCCTCCTTGAATGCTTCAGCTGATCTCCTTGACCTTACACCTGTAGATCTCCTTGACCTTGTTTGCTTCAATGCTTTTACTTGCCTTCTTGATAATTACAATACATGCCTTATGGGTCTTTAAATAGGATCCCATGCTTACAAAAATATAAATCTAACTACAATAATTAGACACGCAGCTCGTGACTATAATTAGTCATTTGACATGCAAACACTCGCTTCACTTAACTGACTATTCGTCAACAACAGTTTTGGAAATACACAGGCGACCGACGTCGGTCCCTGCTTGCCTGGTGTTGCTGACGTCAGCCGACTAGCTGCCGTCGCCGGTTGCCTTCTGCACTGCATCTGACTGACGTCGATCATACTACCAACACCGGTGCTTCTGGTTCTTCAGCATCCTCTTCTTTGTGTCTACAAACAGTTGAAGCTTTTAGCTCCACACCCTAACAAGTCTTAGATGTTCTACTTATGTCTGCTTACATGAAGGAAACTTTTGATGAATTTTATCTACATTATATCTATTTAATTAAAAATAATGAATATAAATGATGCAATATTATCAATTATGTAACTTTGAGGACTTTAAAAATTGGAGCAAGTGCACTATGTCATGTTTTATAAACTAAAATGAGAATAAATTTTATATGCATAGTACTTCCTTGTATCTAATGCATTATTGTAAAAAATATAATTGTATACTGAGGGAATTTAGAAATTAAGTAGTCATCTTCATATGTTGTACTTTTTAGAAAAGAACTGAATAATAAAATGTTATAATCATATGCATGTATAAACATCATAGTCAATGAACAATTAATTGCTTATAATTATGTAGTTGTTGGATTGTAAGAAGAATAGATCAAATGATATTAGTATGAGTAATTTGATAATATTAAATTTACTTCTATTATCATGTTCATTGATGAATGCAAAATAAAAGATGATGTACTTTCAATAAGATATCATTGACATGATGTAATTAAGAATCCATTAAATTCTATAAAACTTTTTACGTGGTTCATATATGTTGATTTTGGTTTATGAACATTTATACTTTATTATTACATGAACGAATTAATGTCATACCAAAATACATGTTATGTAGAAATAAAATTGAGTTGAATGAATGAGCAATTATAAGAAGATTATTAAGCTTTGCCTTTATGATGTGTTAAATCATTATAATATTTTTTTACTCTTTGAAACATAGAATGGATGTTTGGTTTCGTATTATTTAGGAAACCCTTTGGGAAAGATCATATTGTTATTATAGAATAAAATGTTAGTTTTAGTTGTACCCCGAAGGGGTTCTTACATCATGGTATCAAAACCTAACTTCGACGCTTGTGCCGAAAGGGATTATTACATTGCTAAGTTTCAAATCTTTGATCCCTCTAGGTTATTATGTCTTGAACATGTAACATTAATAAAAATGATCAACATGGAGAAAATATACATGTTAAGCTTGAAAAAATACTCCTATAAATAGTAATTGTTACTCAAGAAAAGATGGGTATCCTAGAATAACTACATAACCTTACTTATAAAGCAGGTTATGAGGAAAACTTATGAAATGACAATAATGGAAAAGACAACTAGAACTTTGTTAACCAGAGCCAGGTAATCCTAATAAAAACATCAATAATGAGCCCCTTATAAAACAAGATCAATTTAAAACTAAACTAACAAGAGACCTAAAAATGACAGCCCCACCAAAGTACAATGGAATAATACTTGGGGATGGTGCAATAAAATTACTAATTGAAATGGAGAAGTACTTCAAACTTTGAAACTTGTATGAGGAAACCAAGGCTTTTTAGGCAACCTACCAAATCTATGGTGAATCCTTGGATTGGTGGGAGAACTTGAAAGCTAAAAGAAAATTATCACTAGAAAACACCCCTGGGAACAATTTGTGTCTTACTTTAGAAAGAGATTGTTGCCATAGTTATACTTTGATGGAAAGATTACATGTTTATTTAATCTTCAACAAGGGGATATGCTAGTCATGTATTATTAGGAGAAGTTCACGTGTCTTTTAAAATATGTACCACAATAGCAAGGTGATGAGAGGTTTAAGATCCAAAAGTTCATTTTAGGCCTAAACCCTTAGATCTGCACTGGTGTAGACTTCCATAGACCCACAATCATGGATATGTTTTTGAGAAAGCTATGAAATAGTGACATAAACTGAAGACCTTTTCATCAACTAAAAATGAATTCAATAACAAGGGGAAGAGACCATTGCATCAAAACTACCCTGCCTTCAGGTAAAAGGAATTGTGGTAATAAAAACTCAGGCTCAAGGAATACTTTCAATATTAGATTTCAAGCAAATCCAACAATGAAACTAAAGGTTGAAATGAAAAAAAAAAGAGGAAAGTTTAACAATGAGGGGAAACCCAAAGAGGTGAAATCTCTACTAGGCAGATGGTTTACTTGGGATGGTGATCAATATGCAAACCATTGTCCTCATAGATAAAATGATGTTAGTCTAAATCACCACTACCAATTTAGCAATAAGTTTTCTAGTAGAGGATTCATATAGCAGTGGATAACTACTAGTAAAACTTCCAAGTGACACATGTGGAGGCAATAGATAAACTCTTTGGTTGTCAAGTTACTGTACTTATTGATACATGAAAATTTGAATGTTTTATATCTCTTGATATTATCAATAAAATCAATAAGAAGGTTGGTATAATTCTTGGTCAGTCCAATATGGAAATCGAGCAATGAAAAAGGTAGATCAATGTCTAATCAAACTTGAGATAGAACTTCTAGGTTTAACTACTATAGTATATTTGTATGTGGCCCCATTACTATCTTATGATATGATACTTGGAGTGGATTGAATATAGAAAAATTTAGCTAAAGTTGATTGCTTTGACAAAATTATATCATGTTTGGATGAGAAAGGCTACTTCAGAGTAATGCAATGATTTAAGTGAGACATTATCCTGAGACAAATTTATGCAATGTAGTTGAAAAGGCCAAAAGAAAAGGGTGTATACTATTCACAGTGCAAATTAATATAGTATAAGAAAAAGAACCCAAAATAGAGGATTACCTTTTATAGAATGATTTTAGTGATGTTTTTCCTGATAAATTACTAGGACTACCACCCAAAAGAGAATGTGATTTTTTTATTGATATCATACATGGTTTTGATCCCAAGTCAAAATCCCCTTACTGAATGACAATAACTGAGTTGTTCGAATTGAAGGCTCAACTATAGGAAATGTTAGACAAGGGTCTTATCCATCTAAGTGTATCTCCTTGGGGTGCACCAGTGGGTTTTTTTGGAAAAAAGGACACCAATCTTAGGCTATGCATTGATTACATGATGCTTAATAAAACAACACTGAAAAATTGAAATCCCTTTCCACACATTGACAATCTCTTTGATCAAATGTGAAGGAATATTTTCCAAAATTTATTTAAGATTAAGTTATCATTAATTGAGGATCTAAGAAGGAGACATTTTTAAAATTACTTTCAGAACTCATTTTGGGAATTAAAAGTTTACAGTTCTTCACTTTGGACTCACTAATGCTCCAGTGGCATTCATTAACCTAGTGAACATCATATTCAAAGATTTTTTGGATAACTTTTTTTTTGGTCTTTCTCGATGATAATTTGATATATTCAAGATATGAAGAACATATCCATAATTTGAGGCTAGTGATGTAACATTTGAGAGAACATAAGCTGTACGGCAAGTCCAAATGTGCTTTCTTCTAGATAAGACTACATTATATGGGATATATCATTTTAGTTGATGGAATTTTAGTTGATCCAATAAAGATACGAGCCATCATGGATTAGCCATCACTAAGGAATGTCCATAAAATCCATAATTTTATGGGCTTAACTAGATATTATAGAAAGTTTGTTAAGGTTTTTTCCAAGATTGGGAACCCAATCACTTCATAGTAGAAGAATAATTAGAAATTAACTTGGACAAATAAGTTTGAAAATATTTTAAAATCTTGAAAGAATGGCTAAAAATTGCACCTATGTTAAAGGTTCTAGATATAAATGGCAATTTTACAATGATTAAAGATACATTTTAGGAAGAAATTGGGGGTGTGTTGATGCAAGATAGCTATGTAGTGCCCCAAGAGTCCAAAAACCTCAAGCCATATGAGTATAACTATGAGACACATGACTTTGGGCTAACAACTATTGTTCATGCATTGCTCATGTGGTGACATTTCCTATTATGGATACCTTTTGATCTATGAAATAATAATTTGGGGCTGAAATACATATTCACTCAACCTAAATTTAATGCATGACAAAGGTTCTAGTTAGAATTTTTGAGTATGACTTCAACATCAAATACACCAAGGGAAAGGAAAATAGAGTTACATATGCTCTTAGTTGATGGTACATAGCTGCTATGGAAATAATGAGGACCACTTTTTGCCAACATATTTTGAGTCAGATACCATCAAATGAGTTTTACAATTAGGTCAAGATTTCTCTAGAGGCTAATAATTAGGATCTTAGATATGAGGGATATCACGTATGAGAGGGACTCCTTATATTCAAGGATATGATTTATGTACTAGAACTTGGTGGTTTATGAACCACAACATTAGAGGAGGAACATAACTATCCTTACTCAAGTCACTCAAGGGTGACTAAGATGATGATAGATCTCAACAAATATATTTTTGGCCAGGTCTCAAGAAGAATGTTATTAGTATTGTGATAAGATGTTTGGAGTGCCAGTGGGTCAAGGTTGAGCACATATGTCTAACAATTTTGATATATCCCCATGAGCCTCCAGAATGGAAATTATAGGTAATCAATATGGAATTTATTTAGGGACTTCCCTTATATAAGAACAAGCATGATGTGATCTTGGTTGTAGTGGATAAAATCACCAAGGCTGCACACTTCATTCTAGGGAATCTGAAAATTGGTTCACCTATTTTATCAAAAAAAAAAATAGATTACATAGAGTACCCGAGAAAATAATTTCAGATAGGGATACCAACATGAATTCAATGATTTAGCAAAACTTGCATGCAATTTTGGGAACAAAATTGAATTTTAGTTCTGCCTATCACCCTAAGACTAATGGGAAAACTAAAAGTGTAAATCAAGTCATGGAATACATGTTTTACATGTACTACATAGATCAATGATGATGATATTTAGACCATCTACTTTTATGGATCCAAATGTGCTAGAGATGTTGATATTAGAATTATCTTCATCACTCACTTTCTTTTGGTAGAGTTCATGTATAATAATTCACATCACTCTACTCTTGACATGGCTCTATTCGAAGCACTTTTATGGTAGGAAGTGTCATACCCATCTTAGTTGGGACAATCAAAATGATAAAGTTATGGTTGTTCTTGGAATTCTTCAAGATATTAAAGAACAGAGAAAGTTCATTTGAAAGAGATTGTTTGAAGCTGAAAATAGGCATAAGAGCCAAGCAGATAGGCAAATGAGTCATATAATCTTTGACGGTGGAGTTAAAGTATTTATGAGGGTAAATCCCCAAAAAAGTTTTATCAAGTTTGGAAAGTCATCTAAACTAGCTCTGAGATATGTAAGACCCTTTGACATCCTTGAAGTTATAAACCTAAATTCTAATAGACTTGCACTACCACTAGTAATTGCTCAACTACATAATGTTTTTCATGTTTCTTTGTTGAAATTTTATCATGCAAATATTTCTCATGTGATTGATTGGAAAACCTTGTAGGTCCATGATCTACGGGTGGTTTTGGTAGAACCACTGTGAGTTTTTTAGACTCACAAACTAATTTTGAGAACTAGGGAAGTGATTAAGTGTAAGGTCCAATGGGACTAGTATTATGAGGAGAGCATGACATGGAATGACTATGATGAAATATTCAAATATTTTCTGAATATATTTAATTAGTTTTTATTTTAGTAGTCATTAGGTCAATGTCTCTCCCAAGGGGAGAAGGATGTCATATCTCATGTTTGTATATGTAATAATTACCTATTTTGTATTTAGGTGGTGTGCCATGAAAACTTGTTATCCAAACTATAAATATGTTTTAATATCTTCTTATGTAATTTTTTTTATGCTAAACATAATGCATGTGTAGTTAATATGTTTTTCATACATTATGTTGTTTTGGAATAATCATGAGTACACATGTTTATGACCCTAACATAAAACTGATATGATATTGGATAGCATGTCTGTGACATTGATTTTTAGGTTCAATAAAATAAGATGTGAATGATAGGGAGGGTAATACGTTGACTCATTTAGAAGCAATAACACAATGTTTATATTTAGAATTAAAAAAAATTATTGTCATATTATGCAAATATGTTTAGTATATTTTGATTTGATTAACTACTTTATGGGTTTTGTTGAAGTGTGTGTTTGTAGCACAAGTTTTTTGACCCTAAAAAGAGGGAGGGTATCATCAATGAGAGATAAATAGATATGAGGCCAGAGGGTGAGAAAGAGATATTTTCAATCTAAGATAGTGAATCGAGCATATCATAGGATTGGGCAGATGATCTAGTTGACATCCTTACCTTTTTATCTGTCTTTTATTTGCTACATTAACACCACCTTTTAGGAATTCAAAAACACATATTTTATAGGTCATATTTCTATTAGCAATGTAATCCAATATATTATTAAAAAGCGGTTTCTCTTCTAGTGATAGCCATCAAGATTTCATCATGGTTTCATATCTTTTAAAAGGCGTTTGTCACCACTTTAATATATAATTAGTAATGTGTAAGGTTAAGAGAAATCCATGCTTTAAAATTATACACCTTTTATAGGTTTGAAAAGTTTGAAATATAGCCTTCTAGCTTGGATATCTACCTTGGTAATAGACTGGACTAGTTAATAAATGAGAGTGGTTAAGTGTTTTACCACATGGGAGATTGAAGTTAGAAATCAAACATAACTCTATCAAAAATTTAAATATTTTAACCATAAATAATAATCTCATCCAAATGTACCCACCTTGCATGGAGAAAGTCAACAAAGTGAATTAAATGTTTGAGTGGAAAGAAAAACAATAAATGTATCTTTTCATCCATTTGGAAGGATGTATTATTTTGGAGAGAGGAAATACAACACCATTATGAGAAGATGCAGATGTATTAGAAAAGGATAATAAAATAAGTAGGATGCTTAGTTGCAAGGGAATGCCATTCATGGAGGTTGAAAGGAGAAAACACCATCTTTTGGGAAGATTGGCAATGTCAAGACATCACCCAACAACTGAAAGAGGAGGAAAACAAATAGTAAGTATACCAAATATTTATTTGAAATGCATATTGACTCACTTAAACTAAATTGATGTCTCACAAATGTATTTTAAATATTCTAGAAGTTGTATTTTGGATATTTTAGGCTTTGTATTAATGAGTTTTTAATTTTAATATTTTCTCAGACTGATCTTTTTAATATGCTCATGTGTACCAACTATCTATTTAACTCAATAAACTACACATAACTAAATCCTTGGATTTAAATAATTAGCTCTATCTATGGCTATGTATAAAGTCATCGAGTTGTGCTGACCTTGATTTATCTTGTCTAAGTTTGTCTTATTTCCTCATTGGCCTAGATCCCAATCCCTAAACTGTGTTTGGTTACATCTTACTCACCATAGGATGTGTTCCATTATTTAGACTACATTTGGACTCTTTAAACATAATAATGATTCCTTTGGGTTGTGTTTTACATTCCCATGAATGTGCCAAACCTTGGTTATAATGTATATACTTCTTTCTGGTTGTTTTAAAACACATTAGTACATTCAAAACTATGCCTAATATATTTTATACTATGTAAACTATCAATTTACTAAGTTTAGTTGTGCCATCCTAGCTTTGAGTGAGTTGCATTTAACTTGGGATGATTTACTCTTTAAAGGACTGTGTTTATCTACTTCAAATAGAGTTTGGATATTTTCCTACTATATTAACTTCAAAACAGTTGCACCCTAGCTCTTTAATCTCATGCTAGTATGAATTACATTGTATTAAGCTAATATAAATGCACCAATTTTGGCTTTGAGATGCATTGAATTCTATTGGATTACACTATCACCTTTTTATTTATTTTATAATCCATTTTAAACCATGCTCAGATCTAGTAATGTATGTTTCCTATTGAGTAAAGTTCTTTGATTCATCACTAATATAATTTGCATTATTATTATTATTATTATTATTATTATTATTATTATTATTATTATTATTATTATTATTATTATTATTATTATTATTATTATATATAGATCAAGAGAATATACCATTATTGTTATCAATAACTAGAGATGTAGATATGTTGTTCTGGTACCTAAACTTTATTTTCGTCTCTAAATTTTTTTTGAAAACAAGTTGTCTTGTTAAGATTTGAGGATATAGTGAATTATTTAAGTCTCTTTTACCTGATCCCTATTTACACCAACATTATCATCTTCTTTCTCGATACCATTCATATTATCAAGGTTGATACTTTATTCTAACCCATTCCAAAATAATGTTATAGTGATGATCCAATTATATTAACAAACAAATTTTTATGAAACATAATTAATATTAAATGAAACATCAATATGACATTATTTTGGAATAGATTAGAATATTATTATACATACCAAAGTATTAATATTAACAATTCATTTAATAAACCAACCTTTCCTTTAAATGAAATGATTGTAAAATTTTTAAGTGAGATTCAAGGATAGGATAATTACACTAAATGGACTTTGTAAATTGAATTGGTAGGATAGACAAAATGCCATTCATATACCTTTTAATTACATGTTTGGATATACCAAACTTTATTGACGACCAATGGAATGAAATTCTTAGGCCACATTCCATTGTATTGAATGGTAAGCAATTAAAACACATGTTGTATAAGATAATATTTAATGCAATTTTCAAAACCCTACAAATAAGTAGTTTAAACCATAAATGATCTTGTTTTAAAGTTCAATTATCGAGCATCTTTGTCATGTGTTACATGGTTGGTATTATTATATTCATTATCTATTTCTTAGTATGAAATTAAGGGTTTAAACCATAGAGAGTATAGAATTTATTAAATTCAATTTTTTTATACACCAATTTATCATATAATCATTTGTTAAGATGTAGACAATAACCTAATTATATGGGTGGTATGAGACATCTATGTAAGGATTGATGCATATAGTTGGGGGATAAAAAATGTGACATTTTGTCAACTTTGTTTTTTTTTACAAAAGGTGTATGCCCTTTTTTAAATTGTCAAGATTTAGGCTTATGCTCGAGCTTCAAGGGCATACATCCTTTGCAAAACATAAAGGGCATGTGCCCTATTCTTTTTTTCATTTAATTTACTTTTTTGAGCTCAAACCCATGATTGGAGTTAAATATCATTTCTATTTGGCTTTGCATTTCCCTTCTTTCCATGTGTGTGCTTCACATTTGCATCCTGTCAATGGGATTTGACATTCAAGTTGCTACTTTAAGTATGTTGATTTTAATTTTTCCCATTTATATTTATATCTATTTTTTTAGTTAGGGTTTTGAGTTTAGATTTGCATTAGATTCTCTTGCATTGCCTAAAAAAATCTATATTTCTATTTAAATCTAGATATATAATTTAATGATGGATCCATTGTATGAAAAAAATATTAGATAAAAGCCTAAACACTTTGATTTTATACAAGAAAAATTTCAATTATATGAACAATAAAATTCAAAACATCAATAATTACAAATAATCATCAGTTGATAGTGCACACATTTCACTTGCCAATACACTAGAGACTATTTTTAATAAAGTGAGAAATATAACTTCACAACTTGACACTGCTGTATTGAAGAGAGGCCATAATTTTTTTCACTCTAATAAATTATCATATGAATATATTAATTTGAAAAAAAGAAGCCATGTGCACTTTATTTTTTAATCTTGGAACCAACCAACCTCTACTGATGAATTGCAAACATATTAGTATTGATTGTTGTGTTTATGAAGAGATGAAAGATAAATTTTATGATAGGTGGTGGATGGTGTTTGATGAGCTTCCATATAATTTTTGAAAAAAATGTATTTCGAGTTTGTGATACAAAAAATTCCAAACTATTTTGACATGAAGGCCTCCCAAAGTAGGGGAGGTGGGTCTTGATTTGATAGACCTAGTGTAAGGTGAGACCAAAACTATCATAACTAAAATCATAGAAATAGAGAGACAATATCACATTCCTCTATTCCAAAAAATTTGCATCGTGACATAAATATGGACACCCTTAAGGTGGTTATGAATCTGACACAAGTTATGATTGAACATGGTATGCATATATTGAAGACTTTTGTTTAACCTATATGTGGTGATATTGGTAGTGGCTCTAGTGGTGTTGGTGTTAGTGGTATTGGTAGTGGTTTTGGTGGTATTGGTATAAGTTCTAGTGTCCCTCCTCCTATTCATGTTATAGGTTTTATGCATCATTGCACATCATGTGAGAGGAAGTGTATGGGACCCCCTATTCAAGTGTGACATACCTATAGTAGATTTATCAAGAATAGCATACCAGAGCTTATGCCATTTATAAATGCTTCAAAAATACATGATAGTAGCATCCCAAACACTATACTAGATGTACTAGCTTCACCGACTTCTCTCAAGATACGTTAGCCTATTGTGCAAGAGTTGTCAAATTCACCATTTGTATTTGATACATAGGTTTAATTTTAATTATAGTTTGTTTATATTTGTAAAAAGAATATTAAGTTTATTTTATAGTATGTGTTTACTTAATTGAACTTATTATTTATTTCTTGTATAGATGATTGGTGATATTTTATATAGTTTAGTAGGCCTTAAATCTATTTTAGAGGTCGATGTTGGCACGAGTGTACCTTGTACACATGTTTGGAAACTTTTAAATTACATATTTATTTATGTATGTCTATTGTCTCTTAAATAAAAAACTATGTTATATGTTATATATTATAGTCATAGATTTTTATCATATTCATTGAATTCACACATTATTCATTTATTGGTTTTATAGATGATGAAGGATGCTATGGGCACCCCTCATAGATGACAAGAAGGTTTTCCTAATGTTGCAACTACATCTAAGGATCCATTATCTTTGTAGTAGGTCATGATTCAGGGATGAAAACTAGTGAGAACACATAGTAAAATCATTTTTTAGCTTCAAATAATGATATTCTATGTCATATTTACATAAATTTATGCACATCTAGATCTAACGATATATGTATTCTCTATAGGATTCTCCATCATGGGTGTATATGCAGTTGTGTAGCTTTAAACAACCAACCATTTAGATGGAACATAGTGAGTATAGAATCATTTTTCAAAATTTTGTTCGTAAAAATTTATCATTTTTAATATATAATTTTAATGCATTAATTTTTATATTTCATATGTTGTGCAGATACAACAATTTTTAGAGTTGTGGATGAATTAAGGGATGAATCACATGTTGAGAGGAGTATCTCTCCTCACATTGAAGCATCCAACACCCATAACTTTACATCTATGCCATCAAAGCATAATTTAACTAGAGGCAATGAAGAGTAGGAGAACTAGTTGTTGTGCTAGGGGTCTAGTTGTAGGCACACTCAATTTTATATGCCTATATAGCCCACATTGTATGCCTATATGGTGCATTTTATCTATGTACATGTTATGGTATACATTTTTTATTGATATATGTCCTATTTTTATGTTGAATTATGACATAGAACTTTGCATAAACACATATATACTATTCAATAATATGATTCCTTTACCTATGCATGTTTTCTATTTTGATCATTTAATGTTTACACATGTTATTGGTTAATGATCATTATTAATTAATATGGGGTTAAAAAATCCACATTCTTATCTACGTTAGGTGTTCATCATTATGTATATTTTACATTTACATGTGATATTAACTATTTACTTGTTTCATTTACATTTAATTATATATCAATTTGAAATTGTGATGTAGTGGACTTGTGATCAACTTCAGGGATGTAAATATTATAAGTTTTACTTGATCATAGTCGTTAGGAGGTCTAATGATGTAGGAGCATCATCTATAATGGTGTATATAGTGTGTTTTTGGTAATAAATAGTCTATCATGGCTTCAAGTTATTTGTAATACCTCAATTAGGGGATCTTTATATTTTCCATCTAAAACTAAATTTAAATTTGTAATAATTAGTCTTTGATGTTCTTGGAGAAATTCATCACCTATTAAAGGTGCATGACTATTAGAAAGGTTCATTTATGGTCTTGTGGTCTCAAAATTCATAGCAATATATTTTAATGCATGGTTTAGCATTGAATTGATTATGTTTAAGGTCTTACAATGTAAATGAAAAATAAATACCTAATGTAAATGGAAGATATACTTACATTAGAAATTCACCTATCTTTGATCTCTAATTTGGATCTCCTCTCTATTTGGTCTGATCTTTTGCATGGATAACAGGTCCTTTAATTCTCCCTTGAACACCCTAACTCATTCTCAACTTCACTAGGTTCATAAAATTCTTACCCACATAGTCCTCTTCTCTCTCTACAAGACATATCACCCTTCTATCCCTCTACACTCTCTCCTATTATGCTCAACTCTACACTCTCAAGCTCCTCTAGGCCTACTCTTAGGCTTGATTCACTTTGATCCAAATATCTTGTTCTAAACCTCCTTCTTGATCATGAAACATATCATCCCTTATTTCAATCTCATCCTCTTTAGTGCAAATATCATCCTCTCACACACAAATTTTAAGAATCCACTCTTTATTCTTCCTTCAATCTTACTTTTGATAGGATTTATAGTGTATACTAGGCTTTCCTACATCCTTCTATCACCTATTATTGGTTGTGATTCTTGGTTTGAACTTTTATTTGACCTCTAATCATCATCATTTATCCTTGTCATGTTAGGTACTTGATTATAATTTGATCTCTCTTTTAATTCTTATCTTGTGTAGTGATGTAGAGACTAAGCCTACAACCTCTTATATCTTTCATTTAATTTGATATCTAATTTGATCTTTGATCATCTCTTTCATATTATAGGTACTTTGCTGTCTAGACACCATTCCTATTCATGAACCTAAGTGAACTCAATAGCTTCTTTCATGTATATAATGCATATAATTCTCACTCTCTCTTTCAAGATCTGTCACTCTTTACCTTCCTCTACATTCTCTCCATCTTATCATCATCACCATAATCTCATAATCTACTCTCATAACTTTACTCTCTAATCTTCCTCTAAGCTTACTTATTCTTTGTCATAGTTTCAAGGCCTAAAGATCTCATTCATTGTTAAATGAATCTAAACATCCTTATAGTGCATAAATGAACATATACCTACTCATTATATTTATTACATACATCCAATCTAATAATATAATCCTCAAGTCAGAACTCCCAACTCAACTACACCTTCATTCTTCAAGCCTTCTTCTTTAATAACCCTCAAAACATGTAAACATAGTAGATAAATACAAGAAAAAAAGTTTATAATCAGACAAAAGACATTTTTTAAAGTACCCATTATACTTATTCAACTCCATGCCATGTTTTATGATCCAACTCTCCATGCAACCCAACTAACTCAACTCACTCTTTTGCCAATTAGGCCTCTTTAGGTCTAATACAATGACATAGTTTAGAAAAACATATAGTAAAGACTTGTAATATTCTAAAATCTCATTAATCTTCAATAACCTTATAGGTTACACTAGATTCTAATATGTTAAGAATTATTAAGTGTTAGAACAAAAGATATTCCAGTTATAATTTAGAAACTCTAGGTTGACCTTAGATAACTATGCTTGTACAAGGTTGAGAGACTATAAAATTAGATAGTTTGTTTTTGAAAAAACTTAACTCACCTTTGAGACTTGTTTATAGTTTATTTACACTTTCTTCAACTCCTCCAAAAGGTTCCAAGTCTTGATTCAACACCAAACGCCCATCTAAGGCATATTTGCAAAATTTTATGCTAATATAAGTAAGTTTTGAGACTTTTTGACACCATCCTCATATTTAAAACATTATTTGTTCCTTATAAAGATACCATTCATACCTATACACCTAAATTTTCATTTTTCCATAGTTCTCCTTCTTTTCTAGGTCTCCAAAACTAATAAAATCTTACTTGACAGTTTTCTTTTGATAAGATCATGTTTTTTAAAGATAAATAGTGCTACAAATCATATTAATCACTCCTAAGACCTCAAAATCATTTTTAAACTTCTCCAATATTTTATGTACATCATCTCCTATCTCTTATCTAAATTTTAGAGCATTTTAATGTCTAAATTACAAGATACAAGGATTTAGAATGGCCTAGGGTTTCATAGTAGCCTATAGGCTGAGAACACCTTAAAAGGTTTATTTGAAATTAAAAACATTTTAAAACCTAATTATTTTCCACAAGGTATATAATAAACCCTTACACATCTATCCAAAAGATAATCATCTTAACCAATAATAAATGCCTTCAAAATACTAATATTCCAATACTGTAGTAGGCCTATATTACCTTGCCTAGCCTACAAACATTCCAAAAAGGCTTCAACATGTAAAATACACATAATACATGAAATTATGAATGTTATATTGTCTTATAAAATATATTTTTCATTATTGCATTTGTTTCTTTGGCATAAATAGTTTAAATAATGTTAAATCGACACCCATTTTGATTGTAACTCTATTGTCTTTCTTTATATCCTACAACTAGCATCAAAATATTGTATTCTTCAAGACAATGACTTGAACACAAAACACATCACAACATATATCATATTATATACAAAATATCATTATAAATAGTTTAAAATCTCTTCCTCTATTCTACGAAGTTCTTCCCTCTTATAACACTCCAACTCCTCTCTCATACAATTTCAACCCTTTATATGCTAAAATATACAAGAAACTTCCTTTTTATTGCCATTCTCATGTTACATGGTAGTTATACTTTTCATTTATTGGTATATATTGTAATTATCCACTACATGCACATTGAAAAACCTTCACACATATTTTTAGATCTATTTTAGACCTACTACAAACATTACTCCATCATTACACCCCGCATCACTCCTTCGCACATTACACAAACTTCTATTTTGGACTGTAGAACTTTCATTAGTCCCTCCCATGATGAGAAGATTATCATTTTATTATTTTTTAAGGTTTTCAACATCTGTATATTAATTATTTTGATGCATATCATGTAGTTCAAAGATTTACCAAGTTTATAATGCCTAATTTTGGTTAAGATCCTCCTCTAACTTTGATCACACCTTGTAGGAGAACCGTGAGAGATAGCTATGAGTCATCAACTCCCACACATACAAGGAAAAGTCATATAAAAAATATTAGGAGGATGATATCTAACTTGAGTTAAATGATATGTGATTTGGAGTTTTTGTAGGGAGGTGTGATCTGGAGTTTAGTTCAGAAAAAGGTTCCAAGTTGTGACAAAACCAATTACACAACATAGAGCTCATTGAGAGCTTTCTGGGACTTTTTGTAGTTTGCAAAATGGACATTGTATGCCTAAGTTATAGGCAAGTAAAGTTATTTTATGATAGGTAAAATAAGGAGGTGTCGCAATGCAAATGCGATAAGTGGACCAATCAGTTGTTGACACATGGCAGTCAATTTTGTACATTCATGTAAAAAAAATTGGTTGGTGTTTGGTTTGGTTTTAGCCTCCAGTCTTTGATAGGTAATCATATGGAGAACCATGGGCCCCACTATTGGCTCGTTGGGGGCCCTCAGCGAGGGTCGACACACTCTTTTTAAGGAGGGGTGCCTTGGCCTCCATCTTTGAATCTATATGCATATGTAATTGTATTTAAATCCTTATTATGCCTTGTATTTCATGCATGTGGGACTAATATCTAAGCATTGTAAAATTTACATTGCATTGTAACCAAGCATCAAGTATAGAGTCAAATTTCAACCAAGGGTCTAGAGGGAATGGATGAGCCTCATTAAGCCACATGGGAGAAACCACAGATGCCACGTTGTTATGCCATGAAGGCCCTTCTAAATACATTACTGAGTCAAGTTCATGAATTGAAGATCCCTGAGTTAAGCTCAAAGACTGAGCCATATGCCTGTCTATGTTGGCATTTTAAGCTAAGCTCGAAGACTGAGGCATATTCCTGTTCAAAGTTAGTGTATATGCTAATCGGTACAACAACCAATGGATAAGCCAAGTTGAAAACCAATGCTAAACGTGGCACCTCAAGCCCACCAAAAGGGGCATCGACATTATTCAAGCTAGTCACTTACCTTTTTAAAGTCTCAAAGCCATTTTGATTTGGCCAATGTGGGATTAAAAGGATAAGTCAAGCACCCAAATAGAAGGGGAAGAGACTTGAATCATGGACCTCTCGTGTAAAAGGGATAGGTCTTGACTGACCAAGCTATGGAATTGGAAGTATTTTGAAAGGAGCGAACTTGTATTTGAAGGTAAGCTTTTGGCCGACTGTGTATAGGAGAATTATAGACCCACTTACATTATTTGGTCATTTTAGAGCCCTTAGAGGCTGAACCAGAGCTTGAAGTAAACTACAAACATGTTTAGAATTCCAATACGCTCTGTGTAGTGTATTATTTTCCCATTTTGGATAATTGGTGATGTCATTTTGAGCTATGAAAGTTGCCAATTTTGATTTGGAAAAGCCTCTACGTGTGATTCAGGAAGGTGAAGGACGTGGTAAGTCAGCCAAGGTATTTTGAAGGTCTGATCACTATTATTGTAGAGAGATATGATCTTTTGTTGTTTCTAAGTATTATTTTGGATTGAAAATTTATCAACATTAATGGATTGGTTTGATAAGAACCTAGGGACATAGGAAATTTTGAACCCCATAATTAATTTCTATGTTTTGATCTTTGAATTCATATTTGCATTTTAGTTTCAATTAATTTGTAGATTTTAATTAGAATGCAAAATTTAATCATTTGATCATTTATGAGAAATTGAGTAAATCAGGAATTTGAAAAATCTAACGATTTTAATGGATAATTGATGTGAACTGTCATTTCACCTTTATTTCAATTTTGAAACTTGATTTGAATCAGATTTAAATCAATTTTTAATCATTCCAACATCTGATAAGTTGAGAAATTTTTGCTTCCAATTTAGTTTAATTTTTGGAATTGAGAATTTAAAAGATCCATTTAAATGTTTTAAAAAGTAGTGAAGTTCCTACTGATGTTTACGGATCAATTTGTGGCAAAAAGGTTTCACTCGCAACAAAATCTCTCAGAACATGCCAAAATATGGTTTGTGAGGGCCGTATATTATGAGTCATTAGCCAAATAGATGATTCATCTATGCAAAAACATCTAGATGGATGTTTTAAGTCTAGAATATCCATTTTTTAGTCTCGATCGGGCCCTAAGAGTGAAGGTTGTAGTTGATTAGACACATCCCTTAAGAGAATCTCCTCATCCCTAAGTGTGCAAACTAAGAAATTTTTTGGTTGCACATTATAGGAGAACTATGAGGGTTAGATATGAGCTGTCAGCTCCCACATGTGCATAGAGGTGTCTTATAAGAAATATTAGGAGGATTCTATCTAACTCAATTTATGTGAGATGCAACAATGAGGTTTCTCTCATAGCCATATCTCTCAAAATGGGCCACGAGTTAGTTATTGGGGGATGTATATTATCACTAATTATCTCAATCGATGAAACATATGTGAAAAAAATATTTGGATGGGAATTTTAAGACTATAATGGTCATTATTCAATCTCGGTTGGGCCTTAGGAGTGAAGGTTATAGTTGATTGGATGCATCCCTTAAGAGAATCTTCTCATCCTTGAGTGTGCAAACTAAGAGAACTTTTATTGCATGTTTTAGGAGAGCCATGAGGGATAAAGATGAGATACCAACTACCACATGTGTATGGACAAGTCCTATAAAAAATCTTGGGAAAGTTCTCTCTAACTTGAGCAGGGAAAGATATGGTAACAAGGTTTCTCTCACAGCCAAATCTTTTAGAACAAGCCAAAAGTTGGTCAAGAAGGGCCATATATTATGATTTGTTATCCCAATTGATGAATAATTTGTGTAGACATGTCTATATGAGATTTTAAGGCCATAAAAACTATTGTCTAGTCTTAGTTGGGCCTTGGGAGTGAAGGTTATAGTTGATCAGATGCATCCCTTAAGAGAATCTCCTTATCTTTGAGTATGCAAACTAAGCTAACTTTAGTTGTACATTTTAGGATAACCATGAGGGATAGAGATGATTCATTATCTCTTAAAATTTCATAAATGAGTCCTCTAAAAAACCCTAGGAGTATTCTCTCTAACTGAAGCTAGGCGAGACTTGACAATGAGGTTTATCTTGTAGCTAAATCTCTCAGAATAGGTCAAAAATTTGTCAATGGGGGCTATATATTATGACTCATTATCCCAATCGATAAACTATGTACAAACACACACACACACACACACACACACACACACACACACACACACACACACACACACACACACACACACACACACACACACATCTAGATGGGAATTTTAAGACTAGAACAACCAATTTGTGATCTCAATTGGGTGCCAAGAGCAAAGGTTGTAGTTGATTAGATGCATCCCTTAAGAGAATATCATCATCTCTGAGTGTGAAAAATAAGTAAACTTTGGTCACAAATTATAGGATAATTGTGAGGGATAGAGATGATCCATCAACTCCCATATATACATAGATAAGTTCTTTAATAAATATGAAGATGATTCTCTCTAAATTGAGTCGACTAAGACACAAAAATGAGGTTTTTCTCGCATCTAAATCTCTCAAAATGGGCTAAAAATTGGTCAGTGGGGGGCACATATTGTGACTCATTATCCAAATCAACAAGCCATCTATATAGACACATCTAGATGGTCATTTTTAGGCTAAAATCACCATTGTCTGATCTTGATCAGGCCCTGGGAGTGAAGGTTGTAGTTAATTGAATGCATCACTTAAGAGAATCTCCTTATCCCTAAGTGTGTAAACTAAGTGATTTTTGGTCACAGCTTACAAGAAAACTATGGTGGATATAGAACTTTGGTCACACATTATAATAAATCATGATGGATAGTGAAGTTTGGTCCTATGTTACAATAAATATTGATAATATTCTCTCAAACTCAAGTTGGTAAAGATGTGATAATGAGGTTTTTCTCATAACCAAATTTCTTAAAATGAGCTATAATTTAGTTAGTGGGGGTTGTATATCATGATTCATTATCCCAATCGATGAACCATCTATGTAAACCCATCTAGATGGGTATTTTAAGGATATAATGGTTATTTTTCATTCTCAATTGGGCCCTATGAATGAAGGTTGCAGTTAATCAGATGCATCCCTTAAGAGAATCTCCTCATCCCTGAGTGTGCAAACTAAGTGAACTTTGGTTATGTATTGAAAGATAACCATGAGAGATAGAGATGAGTCATCAAATATCACACATGTATGGATGAGTCCTATAAGAAATCTTGGGAGGATTCTCTCTAACTTGAGCTGAGTGAGATGCAATAATGAGGTTTATCTCATAGCTCAATCTCTCAAAATAACCCAAAATTTGGTCAATTAGGGTTGTATATTTTGACTCATTAGAAAATAGATGAACCATCCATGTAGATACATCTAGATAGGAATTTTAAGGCTAAAATAGTCATTGTTTGGTCTTGGTCAGACCTCAAGAGTGAAGGTTGCAGTTGATTGAACACATCCCTCAAGAGAATCTCCTCATTCTTGAGTGTATAAACTAAATAAACTTTGGTCATGCATTAAATGAGAACCATGAGGGATAGAGATGAGCCATAAGTTTCTACATGTGTATGGATGAGTATTATAAGAAATCCAAAGATGATTATTTATAACTCAATCTAGGTAAGACACGATACTAAGGTTTATCTTACAACTAAATCTCTCAAAATGGGACAAAAATTGGTCAATGGGTGTCGTATATTCTGACTCATTATCCCAATTAATGAACCATTTATGTGAACACATTTAGAGAGAAATTTTAAAGCTACAATGATAATTTTTTGTCTTGGTCATGCCCCAAGAGTGAAGGTTGCAGTTGATCAGATGCATTCTTTAAGAAAATATCCTTATCCTTGAGTGTGCAAACTGAATGAACTTCTATCATTGTTGCAAGAGAACTGTGAGGACTATAGATGAGCCATCATCTCCCACACTTTCATGGATGAGTATCATATGAAATCTCAAGAGTATTTTCTCTAAATTGAGACCATATAAGATTGTTTTCTTGTTTTCTTAAAAGGGTAAATAGAGAGAAGGTGAAAACTTGTTTGCTTGAGGTCAATAACATTAGTATGAATTGGTTTTTAGCTTATATTTTTTTTAAGAAGATAATCTTCTCTACTTAGAGCACCAACCACGTAAAGACGCAAGCTTATCTGGTGTCACTAACCTACATTAAAATTGTTAGTAAAAAATTTAAATATAAATAAACACATAATGATAAAATAATTGAAAATTAAAATGCATTAAATCAAATAAGTTAACTTTATTAATTTAAACTACAAGATAAACTTACCAATTCAATCTAACATACCTTTAGGATTAGTTCTATTATCAAGTGTTTCAAGAATTGCTTCGTGGTTAGAATCATGCACTTTACACAAAATTCTATTGAGTCTTTCTATGATATTTGATCATTTGAATATTTGTAGTAATAACCATATTTGAATAATGAAGCACCACTATGTGTGTTTCAAAGTCCTAAAATAACAATTGTTTTATTTTTTCTATGATAGTACCTATGAAGCCATGTTTTAGTGACCACTATGGATCTAGTGGGATAAATTAGCTCTTCTCCATCCATAAAATTTATGGTTAATATTTTTTGGCCTTTACACAACGACACAAGTAGTAGTTTTTTCCATCACCATTGTTCTCAGGTGCAATAATTGCAAAAACATGTCTTGTATTTAAAGTACAATCAAATTGTAAGCACATCTAGGAAAAAATAAAGATATCACTAATATCTAACTAAGGTTGTATATTTAATTAAAGAATAAATTATACCTAGTTACACAAGATCTGAGATGTGGTCAAAGTTAACTAATGATGCCATTCATGATCCATCAATTGTTGGAGTGAATGTCTACTCTATATAAGTGATATGGTCTACAATACCATTCATCAACCCATTATTTTGACTTACATTCATTCCAAATAAATTCCATACATGTAGAAAAAAACATGCCATATCCCTAATATAAATAGTCCATGAACTTGAATTTGAGATTTGAATGGAGTAGAAAACACTCGATCCAGGTACTATACTGCAATCTTCATACAATACCTTGTGTTGTTCCTCCATTAACTAAAAGAATATTCTCACATGAGAATGTTTATCTAATCTATGAATAATATTTTCATTACACCAAGTCACAATACTTGTAACATCAATCAAATTAATACCATCCTCATGATTTCTATGCTATTTTTTAAGGGCTCTTTTTACACTTGCACCTACACCATCATGTTCTCTTTTTTCATGCCCAACCTCAAAGAAGATCTAAAGATATTGAACAACATTCTTCTTAACTAATAAAACATTTGAGAATTCTTAAACTACCCTGCACAATTGTATGACCAAATGTAGTGTCTATCAAACATGATTTTTATGCATTCATATTTATATAAAATATCTCAAAAAAACTTTGGATAAACTTTGGAGAATGCGATCTGTCATCACTCATATAAAAGTGGTACCCCCTCAAAATCTTTCTATTATTGTCTATGCTATCAAGTGCATGTTTGAATGTAATAAGAATAAAAATTTCAACTTGAATTGAATTATATTATCGGGATTGAACCTTATTATGTGGTTGTAGTGTATATTTCTCATCAAAATCCATAATCGAAATAATGGTGTCAACTAAGAAGTTGTCTTGCATACCTTGAATGAATTATATAACTATTTTTATTTGGATGTGTGTCTTGCATATTGATAGATAATATTCTTCTTGAATTGAAACATTAAATTAGATACAAAAACTTTGGTCATAACCGACTCACATCTTGATGACACTTTTCCATTTGTTAACACATACTTTACAATTATGTACTTCTTATAATAAACTAATTTCTTTCCAAATTCATGTGAAATTTTTTCATGTATACAACTCATCAAATTTGATAAACCACCACAATTTTTACCTATTCTATCTAAACATTGTTTGGAAAAAAAGTTGTCCCTCAGGTCTTTGATAGAAAAGACTTTAGATTAATTGTCTTGATGTCTTAGGTGGGGAAGACACCATACATTCTTGAAAAATCTCATCAATATGTAAAGTTCAATGTATATAATGAAAAACATCAAAATGCATAGCACATTAAACATGTAACCTACAACAACATATGGTGCACACTTGGTTGATTTTAACAAAGAAAGGTTTGTACATCTCAAATGACCTTTGGCTAATTATCAATTGGCCATTAAATTTTTCAATAAACTTCTTATAAAATTCTATTTAGGTTATGTCTAAGAAATGTTTTGCATGTGACTCACAATTTTTTGAGCCTTTTCTTCTTTTAATAACATCTTTTACATTAGATGAGACCTTTGTGTTGCTGTGCTAAAATTTTTCAATCAAATGTCTTGTTCTTTTAACTAATATCTTATCTTTTCATGGGAGTCTACCACTAAATTCCCAATGATATGTGAATGAAGGGTCATCAAGCCTTGTTCTTTTTTTATGGAATTTATTAGAGTTTTTATATTTAAGTTTAAATATTTGCTTTTTTCACTAAGAATTTGAGATTTAGATGTTAACTTACTCACTATAGATTCCATTATTACTCGTCTTGCCACATTACTGTCTTTTTTCTAACTTATATTGACTATTGCCTTAAATGCATTGAATAGATTCTTTACTATTGTAATATTTATTCCATCCATGATGAATGTTATTAAACCTAAATTATGCATCACAAGGCACATTTTTTGCATTTTTATTAATTGAACAAATAGTTGACATCATTTTGTATGGTTTTTATTCTCAAATGCATAGTCCCATACATGTTGAGCATGACTTTTTGACATTTTATCTTTCATAGTTTCTATTATTTTCTCATCTATTTCAACCAAATACCTTGATGTTTGTCTTAGTATCCTTGGAGGTGTGGGTGTAGGAGATATATTTTGTATTAAATTGGGTGGTGTTACCACTTTAACAATAGTAAGGATAATCAAGGGTTGACTATCTACATTAGACCCTACAGGCGAATTGAATTCTCTCCATTGGGAGACACATGATTTGGGGTGATTACTTGATGTTTATTATCATAATAATAAAAAAAATCATTATGAATGGATCTTTCATTATATTGTGTTTGTCCATATGTTTCATCACTCATTACAAATTTATTACTTACATGCTCTAAATTTTGAATTTCATCATTAAATAAAGATTAATTGAGTTCTCTTATATCATTTGAATGATATATCTAAACTAAATAATATAGAATTAGACATGTTATTTTTATTTGAAATGTTACCTGGTGTGGAGGAAGCACCTTCACCTTGCCTAAAATCCCTTATGATTCTCTTTTATCTGCTTGTCTTTTTCTTTATTTTTCTCTTGTCTTCAATTTACTCATTTGCTATCTTTTTGATTGGTATCTTTCGATGAATTTCTAACCCCATTATTTATCTTTATCAAAATAAGCCAATTTTAGATTTAAACTTGAAGAATTTATAATGATTCAAACAAAGTGAATGGAGAATTTATCAAATTTGCATAGTTACAACAAAAAAACTAGCTTATAGTTTACAAAAATCAAAACAAATAAGGAAATGTTTTGGGGAATTTAAGAGAAATTTGTTAATCACAAAGGGCATACGTGATTTTGAAAGCACACACACCCTTTTTGATCCACAAAAAAAGGCAAAAATAATAAATAGTGTGAAAATTTGGTTTGCAAAGGGCATACGCCCTTTATAAATTTAGAAAATTTTATTTGTTGCTTTCCCTCCAAAATTGCTTCAGTTTTACGCTTGGGGGATTTTGAACCTAGTCCAAACCCTATCATGCACTACTTAATTTGATTTATAAGAAATTTAGGAGTTTTTTCATTTTTATCGACATATCTGATCAGATAGATTTTATTATTTAAAAAAAATATATGGATTTGTAGAGGGGAAAGCATAGTTTTAGAATATATAATTTTTTTAATGTCAAGAAGAATATTTATAATTATTACTTAATTTTTACGTAATATACCTCATTATGGACTATATACATATCATCAAATTTTTTTTTTATAACTTTTTGAATATTAATCAAATATTTATAAAACTTATATCTCAACAATTTACACATTGTCAACTATGCTTTAAAAAAAATATTTTTTATGAATTTAAGGTCAAAAAGTTGTGTTCGTACATTTGGAGTTTCAATTTTTAAACTGTCACAACTTTTAAAATTATTTAAAAATTATATATATAATAAAAAATATTCTCAACAATCTTCAACATTTCACCTATCCATATATGACGTTTTATACAAAAATTCATTTGTTTACTCAAAAAAGTTTATTCGTACACATGCAATCTCCTTATCTTTTCACACAAAATGACCAATATATTGTCATAAATGCATTTATTTTGTACACTTTCATCATCTAAGTATTATATATATATATATATATATATATATATATATATATATATATATATATATATATATATATATATATAAACTACTTTCAAAATTCCACAATTCATGTTCTTATGTCATTGTCAAATTCATTTTTGAAGTGTGTCTAACATTCTCTTTAAGTTCAACTATTGTTATTTTAAGAAAAAAAATGTCGCTTTATACACCTACTTTTGGCCCCCATTATCCTCCATCTACCCTTAAATCATTCTCTCATAAATGCATTCCATTCATCATAGTGTTTATTGACAATAAATATTAGGGCCTATAAATTGTTGGATGAGTAAGTCAAGGAGACCTTGGGTTAGAGTTGTGAACCTTGAGATATGAGTACTAAGAGATGGGAGTGACTCACACTAACTAAACATTTTATTGATTTGAATACAAGGGGTATTTTTTGATTTTAAACTTATAGTTGTAAGTGTTGTATATGGGTAATATATCAGGAATGTACCGGTTCTTATCTCAGTTCATAGTCACACTTGGATCATGCTATATGGAGTACCTTTGATGTCGACATGATCACACAATGATATCTTTCTTAACTTCAGACCTGTATCTATCTTTCTTGTGAAGGGTAGGGAAAATTTTATTGGATGAGATGTGTGTGAGGGATCTGAAGTGATCTATTATTAGAGGTAAATACCTGTATGATAATATCCATCTCTACATATACATAGCGTACTAATGGACTTAGATATTCACCTTCTTATCTTACTTCACATGAAGGAAAATTTTGTTGAATGTTATCTGCATTGTATTTATTTAATTGAAAATAATGAATATAAATGATGTAATATTATCAATTATGTAACTCTGAGCACTTTGAAAACTAGAGAAAGGACACCATGTCATGTTGTATAAACTGAAATGAGAATAGATTATGTAGACACCTAAATTCTATCACATTTAGTGTTGTAACTAACTTTACTAAATATCGACACACTAACCTAACTCTCTTTCCAAATTCAATTTTTATTCCGAATTCACTTTTTATCCTAACATCATTTCCATTCCCTTTTCAAATAGTTAGTTAATCAATATTTCTTGATTATTCATTCACACACAATTCCATAAAACTAATAAAATCCATAATTTTTAAGTCATCAAATATATTTCACATTTATTTAATTAAAATAGGCCTTCCTTTCCACAATGTATTCTCTATTCCTTAGGACCCCTTATAGAGCTATCAGTCTACTATGAATATTGGTTACATGAAAAAGTAGGTAGCGCTATAGATAATTTTAATGTTAAGTTATCCAACCATTTTCTTAAAATTTTCAACCAATTATTGAGTTTGCATTGAACATTTCAATAAATATGGCGAATCATCTAACTACCTTGACTCATTCATGAGAAACTTTCAACCACCAACTAACTTCCCCCTTATCTCTCAAACACATGAGGACTTGACCTTTTCCACATGGATGAGAACTCAAATTCGACTATCCAAAATTGACATAATCTAATAAATTTAGATTTTTTATATCCCTCCATCTTCTCACCCAAAAGCCTATAAATTAAAGTCTCATCCTTCATTTTCAAATACCATCATCAAGCTATTGAAGTGTTATCAGTTTACCTTGTGTATCTATTTAAGTATCAATAAATCAGATCTTTATATTGCTAAAATTTCCTTTTATTGGAGATTAAATTGAGTAACCACATACCCACTTCCAAGATCAAATCAAAGTCAATCAAAGAAGAAGACGTTCACTTTCATTGATAAGATGAAAGGTAAATTACTTAATTTATCTTGTTATTTCATTGAAACTCTATATAAAGTTTTATAATAGTCTTTAAAAGATGAAGTCTATTGTTTATTTAGTTTCTTAGTTTTAATTTATAATTTCTAGCTATCATATTCTAGCACGCCTAGTGGGACCTTTCCCAAATGTTTCTCATCTTAAATACTTTTCTTAGATTTTTTAAATTCTTTTCATATTTTGTTGTAGTGCATTAAAACTTAATCTTGGTTTTGAAGGTTTTATTGTAGTTTCAAGTGTATTTTTTATAAATATTTGAGTTTTTAATATGGTTTTTGGAAAATGGCAGTTTTGTTGTGGAGAATAAAGATTTTGTTATAGAAATAAATCAAATTGTTATGTAAAAATAATAAATCATTTCAAACTATTTTTGGATTTATCTTTGGTCTTATCTTTATGTTTTCAATCCTTTCTTCTTTTTGGTCTTTATGTTATTTAGTTTTATGCTATTTTCCTATTTCCGTTTCAATCCTTTTTGTAGAGCAGAGAAATTGTCAGATAGTTATTATGAACTTCAATAGTTTTATTTGTTGTTTTAGTAGATTTTTTAGGGAGTGATTTTTATATTTCTATAACATTCTTCTGAGAACCTAGTTGACATCACTCCCTATTATATTTTGTTACATATTTTATGGACTCAATGGATATATGTTAGACTATTTAGAGGCACAGGGTGCCCACACTTTATATTTTGTTGACATCATAGATAATGATTATTAGTTTGACAAATTTTATTTGTATGTATGGTTATTTATGAATGGATATGCCTTGTTATCAAGATGTTGATAATAAATAGAATGACGTTCTATTTTTTGAATTTATAGTTGATTATATTAAACTAACCAAGATATATGATTATCTTGCAAAGTTTTTATAGTGGTAATTATACTAGTTCATATTAGTCTAGATATAATTTTTTTTTTCATGGATATATTTAATTTCTGGATTAAGTGTGCAGGTTTAGGGGGCCAAAGGAAGGATTATGAAAGACTCAAATATGCCTTGAGGAATCATATGCACATCTAAAATCACCTTAAACCTTTAATCTTATACCCTCTTTTTTTTCAAATTGCTAATTATATTATTATGTTTCTTTTAAATTATTATTTTTTAAATTTTTTTGGTGTTATGACTTATCTTCTAATTTTAATCACCCTATACCTATGTCAACTCTCAAAGAGGTTATTTAACCTTGTTAAGGGTTGGGTTGACCCATAAACCTAACCCATGTGTTCAAACTCGGATTTATCCTTCCAACCACTTTTTATCTTGAGTAATTGACAATTAAAGCTTTATAGATCCATACATATACCCATTAGGTAGGTGGGTTTTTCAAGTCACTTTGACCACATTTGGGTCATAGAAATGCCTTCTTTATGACCTAGGTTTTGCTTCCACAATCAAACCTATCTTTTTAAACAAAAAAAGTTGTGTTATGTTTTTAAGTGCAAGGAACACACATGTAAGTGTGTAAGGGTCTTTAAGAGATTTGTAAGAGAGATTTATGAAGGGAGGTCACATCATTGGAATAAAGATGGCCATGTGGCACCCTCATATTGAGCTTTGTTTTTTGTTGTCTTATTCTTTTAAGAACCTTCTTTTTGTCTTTTTGGGTTTATGCATTATGGATTGTTAGAGAGCTTGGGTGCTTGGAGAAAGAGGCTTTTGGAAGTGTCAAGTGAAGATTTTAGTTGAAGTAGGTCTTATTCATTCATTTTATTTTATTATAATTGAATGATTTCTCTTCTGTTGTTTTAATTGAATGAATCTCTTATAAAATAAAATGAACAAATGATTTTACTAGATTTGTGGCCTTGTTATTGGATTATTTTTAAGCTTTTCATTTGTGTTTTGCTGTCATGTTTTCTCTTTCTTGTTGTTTTCCTTCTTTATTTATTGAATGTTAGGTATGGGATTTGGGTGCACCTCTATTCCACCCATGTGGGGATTGACATAAGTGCATGTATTTGAAAAATAAAAGTGGAGATCTTGATGATGGCTTGTTAGACAAGCCCACTCTACCCTTAGTGGCATGGACTTGCTTATAAGAAGTGGAACCTTTTTATATGGTTGAAAAATTACTCTCATTTATGAGATATGGGAGGTCTAAGGAAGCATGATGTATTATGGGAGGTATAAAGAGGTAAATTATTACTTGAAAAACACTATTTTATTTATATTTTGAAGCCTTGAATTTATTGACAAAATTATATAACAAAGAAAGCAAGATCCCTCTTCTCTTCCCTTTAGTGAAGTCCTTTTTGAATTCCTTGTTCTTTGTGTTTTATTTATGAACACCTTGTTATTTTGTTATTTTTCTCTTTGATACCAAAACATTTACATTTCAAGTTTATTCATTATGCATATGAGTTTGAGGCATGCCTCTTTCCCTTGGGTTTGGGGGAGGCTATGCATAAACCTCACTTGGTGAGGTTTGTATGTAATGATGCCTAAATGATGAGTGGTCAATTACTTTCCTTTGGCATATATTGATATTTTTGAGGAATGGTTTTTTACTTTATGCCTATCAAATCATTAAAAAAAAGAGGATTGAGGAGTTCCACAACCTCTGACAGGGTACTGGTATTGTGGCTTAGTATAAGAGTCAATTTTTGAACTTACTTTAGTATGTGGGGATTTTTTAGGATGAAAAACTCCAAGTCAGTTAGTTCATCAAGGGATTGAATATATATAGATGGATTAGTTCATATTCTCTCTCCTCTAACCCTTGAGGTTGTTGTGGAGAAAGTATATTTGGTAGAGAAAAACAAAGGGAAACAATAAGAGGCTAGAGAATACTTGTAGGGAAAGATTTGAGTACAGTGAGACTTTAGATCATGAGGAACTTGTCCCACACCTAGGGGTGGACATAGGCACTCTTAGTTATCATCAAGGACTCCTCAATAGTCTCATTAGCACTCTCAATAACACACTCAACAATAGTACCACCACCCTCCATAAGGTTATTAGAGAGATAGAGGGTACGGTGGCCAGGGATAGAATAGAGACAAAAGACCTACAAGATAGTAGTTGGGGCTAGCATGGAGTCAATAGTCCTATCATTAGGGGCCCATAGTTTTTATAGGATCAGATTATTAGAGGTTAGGAGGGATGAAAATGAGTAAGGGAAAGACCAAGGGAACATGTTTCTTGTGTAGAAATCTAGATAATTACACATGAGAGTGCCCACTTAGATTTTATATTGATTACTGATAGAAGGCCCTTATCTTAGAGTATACCATTAGTGATGTGGGATGTGATCATCACATGTATGTAGTAGTGGATAATCAACAAGAAGAGCACCAAGATACAATTATTAAGACTACAGGTAATATTTATGATATTTTTGTATAAATGTGTTTAACTTAGGAGCTTTTGATTCTTTCATTATGCCATCCTTTATGGATCATTGTGAGATGGTGACATCTAGGTAGTGTGACCATTGGGATTTTGAGTTAGCCTTTGGGGCTAAGATGTTAGTAAGCTCTTTTATTAATGGTTTTACTCTTGACTTGGGCATCTTCACCACCAATTTTGATCTTCGTATCATACCCTTGATTTTTTATGATGTTGTTTTGGGTGTGGATTGGATCAGGGCTCACTGAGCTAAGGTAGAATGTCATAACAAGGTTATTGAGTGTTGTGATGGTAATGGGAGTGTGTCTCTTATCATAGGGATCAAGAGACACATATATCTTTGTGTGATTTTCATTATGCAACTTAGGTAGAGTGCATTAAGGGATGCCAAATATTGGCTATCATAGTTAGTGATAGATTAGATGAGGAGAGTTTAGGAGAAACAATTGATGAATATCCTATACTCTAGGGGTTTTTGGATGTGTTTCCAAATGAGTTGTTTAGACTACCCCTTTTGAGGGAGATAGATTTTAGGATTGATCTTGTGCCTAGAGTAGAACCTATATATAGGGTTCCTTATTATATGACTACACCTAAACTTTTTGAGCTCAAGATGTATTTGGAAGAACATTTGGAAAAGGGACTCATTCATCTAAGTGTTTCTCCTTGGGGACCACCCATGATATTTATGAAGAAGAAAGATAGTTCCCTTCACTTGTGCATTGACTACTGATAATTGAACAAGGTGACAATCAAGAACTATTACCCCTCTTGACGATTGATGATCTATTTGACCAGATGAGAGGGGCCAAGTTAATATCTAATATTGATCTTAAGTTAAGGTACCATCATTTGAGGATAACAAAAGCATATATTAATAAGTCCACATTCTAGACATGTTATGGGCATTATGAGTTCATAGTGGTGCCATTTGGGTTAACTAATGTACCTGTAGTCTTCATGAGCCTTATGAATGGTGTATTTAGAAAATTTTAAGGTAAGTTTGTTTTGGTTTTACTTGATGATATATTAATCTACTCTCAAAGTGAAGAGGATCATGTGGAGCACTTACATCAAGAATTGTAGATTTTATGAGAAAATAAATTATATGGAAACCTAAAAAAGTGTTTTCTTTCAAATAAAGGTTTAATACTTGGGTCATGTCATCTCTAGTGAGGGGATCTTAGTAGACCCCTCAAAGATCTGATCAATTATTGAGTGGTCTATACCAAAAAATGTGACAGAGGTGTGTAGCTTCATGGGGTTGGTAGGTTATTATCATTGCTTTGTCCATGACTTCTCTCAAATAGCACGCCCCATCACTTCCCTTCAACAAAAAAGGAAGAAGTTAATTCAGTTAGAGAAGTGTGAGTAGGCCTTATACAAATTAAAAGAGCATCTAACTAGTGGACCAATATTAGTAGTACCTAATCTAGAGGGTGAATTCTTGGTGTGTACCAATGCTTCTAAATTAGGATTAGGAACCATTCTCATGCAGGACAATTGGGTCATTGCCTTTAAGTCTTAGAAACTTAAGGATTATGAGTTGAAATAACCCACTCATGACCTTGAGTTATCAGTAGTGGCTCATGTTCTTCTCAGATGGTGACATTTTTTCCTTGGCAGTCAATTTGTTTTGAGGACATACCACTTGAGTCTTCAGTACATCTACACTTAGCCTAACTTCAACACCCACCAATAACATTAGATGGAGTTTTTTCGTGAGTCCCAATTTGATATTTAGTATATCAAACTGAAGGATAATGTTGTAGTAGATGCCTTAAGTAGGAGGTGACATAAGATTTCAACCATGTTTATCCAGGATGCATTAGAGAGAAAATGACATCAAATTTTATCTATGACCTTTCACACTGATATGAGAGATAGAATTCTTGAGAAATTGCCTAGAGATTGTCTTTATCAAAAGATATTCTATATGTTAGAGTCATAGAGGGCCTTAAAGGACAAGTTTTTGGGTTACTCTTTAGAGTCAGATGGTAGTTTAAGACATAGAGGGCACATTTATGTGCCCATTATTGGTGGCTTATGAGACTTAATTTTGTTAGAGGTGCATCAAGTGCCCTATTTATCTCACCTTGGGGTTAATAATATGCATGCAAATCTTAGATAGTTTTATAATTAGCCTAGATTATGACATGACATTATAGAGTTTGTAGCACAATGTCTTGAGTGTTAGTGGGTCAAGGTAGAAAATTAACATCTAATGGGTATTTTGTATCCACATGATATACTAGAGTGGAAATAAGACACAATTTCTATGGATTTTATTGTTGGTCCACCTCTCTCTTCCTATTAACATGAGGCGATTATGGTGACAATGGATAAGTTGACCAATGTGGCTAATTTGACACCAAAGAATACCACTTAGAATGTCATGGTTGTGGCAAAGGTCTTCTTAGATGACATTTTTCAATTGCATGGGATTCCTTAGAAGATTATTTTAGATAGAGACCCTATGCATAATTTTGAGTTTTGGACTACCTTGCAGAGGGCATTGGGAACTCAACTCAACTTTAACTCATCATATCATCCTAAGACATATGGGAAAATAGAATGGGTCAACCAAGTCTTAGGGGACATGTTATGAATGTATGTGATGTATCAAAAATTATTTTAGGAGGATTACTTATACTTGATTGAGTTTGCCGACAATAATAATTATCACAGTTCCCTCAAGATGGCTCCATATGAGGCTCTTTATGGCATACCATATAAGAATCCTCTGAGTAGGGATATACTTGAGGATAGGGTTGTGATTGGCCTAGATATGTTATAGGAAATGGAGCATCAGGTAGTCCTCATTTAATATTGCTTGTAGGAGGTGCAAGATAGATAGATAGAAGAAGTATGTTGATGTTAAGAAGATAGATCAATATTTTATAGTTGGGGGAAAGGTCTTTCACAAGTACAATTGAATAAGAGATCAATATATTATGGAAAAGGCTCTAAGTTAGCACCCCATTTGATAGGTCCCTTTGATATCTTAGAGACAATGGGACCAATTTACTACCACTTAGCTTTACCACCTATCCTATCTTGATCCCATGATGTTTCTCATGTTTCAATTTTGAGGAGATATGTTATAGATATTTTTCATGCTTTGGATTGGATGGATTTGTAGGACAAGTGGGATGAGAAGTTGATCTTGGAACCCTTACAGATGATAGGCATTCAAGGTCATGAGGTGGACTAGGTTAGGGTCTAGTGGGACATATATGATGAGTCTGTAGCTACTTGGGAGGATGCAACACCCTTCCAAGCCCAGTATCCACACCTATTATAGTGACTTCTAGGAGGAATTCTACTTTTAGGAGAGGAGAATGTGAGACCCTATTTTAACATCACTCCCTATTATATATTTTTTACATTTTTTGTAGACTCGATGGATATATGTTAGAATATTTAGAGGCACAAAGTGCCAACACTTTATGTTTTGTTAACATCATAGATAGTGATTATCAGTTTGGTAGATTTTATATGTATACATGGTTATTTATGAATGGATATACCTTGTTATCAAGATGTTGATACTAAATATCATGATGTTATATTTTATGAATTTATAGTTGATTATATTGAACTAACCAATATATATGATTGTCTTGAAAATGTTTCATAGTGAAGTTATACTAGTTCATTTTAGTCTAGATATAAATTATTTTTCCCATGGATATATTTGATGTTTGCATTGAGTGTGTAGATGCAGGGGGCCAAAGGCATGATTATGAGGGACCCAAAAATGGTGTGAGGAATTATATGCACATCTAAAATCACTCTAAATCTTTAATATTATACCCCCTTTATTTTCAAATTGTTAATTGTGTTATTATGTTTCTTTTAAATTCTCCTCTTTATTATTGTTTTTAAATATTTAGTGTTATGACTTAAATTTTCTTCTAATATTAATCACTCTATACCAATGTCAACCCTCAAATACGTTATTTAACCTTGTTAACAATTGGGTTAACCCAAAAATTCAACCCATGTGTTCAAACTCATATTTATCCTTCCAACCACTTTTTAGCTTGAGTAATTAACAGGTTAAACTTCTCTTACTAGTTCTTTTTGGACCCATACATATACGCATTGGGTAGGTGAGGTTTTCAAGGCACTTTAATCAATTTTTGGTCATATAAAGGCCTAGGTTTTTCTTCCACAAGAAAACCTCTCCTTTTTAACAAAAAAAACTATATTATATTTTAAAGTGCAAGAAACACACATGTCAGTGTGTAAAGGAATTTATAAGTTTGTAAGATAAATGTATGGAGGTAAGTCACATACTTAGGATGAGGATGACCATGTGTCACCATCCTATTAGTCTTTATTTTTTGTTGTCTTTTTCTTTTAAAACCTCTTTTTTAGTATTTTTGGTTTTGTAAATTTTGGATTGTTGAAGAGCTTGGGTGATTAGAGAGAGAGGATTTTGGAAGTGTCAAGTAGAGTTTTTAGTTGAGGTAGGTCTTGTTCATTAATTTTATTTTGTTATGATTGAATACTTTCTCTTCTCTTGATTTTATTGAATGAATCTCTTCTAAAAGGAAATGAATAAATATTTTTACTAGATTTGTGGCATTGTTCTTGGATTCCTTTTAAGCTTTTCATTTGTGTTTTATTATCATGTTTTTTCTTTATTATTGTTTTCCTTATTTATTGATTTAATATTGGGTATGAGCTTTGGGAGCATCTCTATGCCACACATGTGGGGATTAACACAAGTACATGTATTTGGGGAATGCTAGAAGAACTCTTGATTATGGCTTGTTGGACAAGCCCACTGTAGTCTTAGTGGCATGAACTTGGTTATGAGAAGTGGAACCCTTTTATAAGATTGAAAAAATACTCTCCTTTATGAGATATTGGAGGTATAAGTAGGTTTATGGGAAGTATAAGGATGCATAATGTATTATGGGTGGTATAAAGAGGTAAATTATTACTTGACAAGTACTATTTTATTTGAATTTGGAAGCTATGATTTTATTGACAAAATTATATGACAAAAAAAGAAAGAGCCCTCTTATCTTCCCTTTAGTGAAGTCCTTTTTGAATTCCTTGTTATTTATGGTTTATTTTTGAACACCTTGTTATTTTTTTCTCTTTCTCTTTGATACTAATCCATTGCCATTTCAAGTTTATTCATTGTGCATATGATTTTGACGTATGCCTCTTTTCCTTAGGCTTGGGGGAGGCAATGCGTGAACCTCACTTGATGAGGTTTGCATGAAATTATTTATAAATGATGGGTGATCAAGTACCTTCCTTTGGCTTGTTTTGATGTTTCCTTGGAGTATTAGTAGAGCTTGACACTTGTGTGTAGGTTTTAGATATCAGAACTTGTTGTGGCACGATGGTTTCTCTCATATGTTATTTTGGCATCCCAAGTATTTCATGTTGTTTAAGAGTTTATAATCCATTGTGAATCATTGTTTTGAGGAATGAAATTTTTGATAAAATCTTATAAACTTGTAGCCTTGAAAATATATTTTATGAACTCTTGTGCAAGGGTTGTATTGAGATAATGATTTTAACCTTGTAAACCTAAGACTTATTTCTCTTTTATCTTGTTGGGAATGTTGTAATCCTTATTAGAATGAAACTTGTAAGAATTTTACTACCTTTATTTTATTTTTGGTTATTCTTATCAATATGTGAAAAAAACTTATTTGTTGGAAATGTATGTTCTTTGCAATCTTTTCTATCTTAAGATTGTTCATATTTTGATTAAATGGAAAAAGAGTCTTGATATTATGTGTAGATGAAAAATGTGATTGAAATGTGGATATGAAGTTATCCTTGTAGTATTGAATGTAATGCATACCCATGATACAAGTAGTAGATCATATAAATAATTAAATAAGTCAAACCCACTTGTAAGTGTAGGAATAAATTAGAGCCATAAAATTAATTAGTTTTGAGCCTTAATTAGTTTTGGATATGAGGGAAACCAATCTCCCCAAATATTTCATGATGTACTACTCAATGTGAGGGTTAGGTGAAATTAATCTATCACCACTTCAAGTCAGGTAGTTATGTGGACTACAGTTGTATTACACACTTATTCTTACACTAAATATAAGGCTTATTTTGAATGTGTGTTATTGATTTTTTGTCATCTTATACACGTTTTGTGTGACACACATTACACGTCAAAAAATTTAAAAAACTCTTAAGTCCAAATAATTTTCATTTTAGACTCACATGGTAAGGTATTATCTGGCCAATTTTTGAGTCATCTTTGCCCTATTGTAGGCATTACATTGCCTATTTAGTATGATAATCTGTCTTCATTATATGAGGAGAGGCATAATTATTAATAAGTGTTTTTATCTTAAGTATTTAACTCACCTCATTGATAGGGGGAACATAACCCCTCCTAAAAAATATCAAAACCCATCTAACACCTCCCTAGGTAAGGATAAGGCATATATATAAGAATCCAATGAAAATCATGAAAATGATTCCCATGTGTATATGGATAAGGGAAAACCAATTCTAAACAACACATAAAAACAAAGTCATATATTTACCATAGAATACCACATCTAAAGGTTAAGTAAAAAGATAGTTGATATTCAATCCAACTAATCAAATAATCCTTCAAATCAAAAAATAAACAAATCAAACAATCCAACAATCAATCAAGGTTATCCTAATAATAATGCTAATAATATGGCTTTAGGATCCTTTTGTAGACACTCTAATTTCATCACTCTCGTGTTGAGTTTACATTCATAATAAATTTTTATAATAATGTGTAAGTCAGGTCAAAAATTAGTAAACACCCAAATTTACCTGTATACTTTATATGTATATTCTAAAATGCATTAGGACATCCTTGATTGGGGTAATGCACCATATAAAATCATCAGCTTCACTTAATTCATCTCAATTCAAATTATGATTGTGTAAGAAATGTTTTGGATTAATTAAGTTAAACAATTATTCAACTTTCAAAAATCACATCACTTTGCATTAAGTTAATTATCTTTGTTAATTAACCTAATCTCCTAATGAGAAATTTCATGACTTTTAGAATTTCCTATTTTCTTAATTCACTAATTGAATTATTTTTCCACTCATAAAGCAAGTGGATTCAAATATATGAAATCATGACATCACCTGGAAATTTGTCAACATTAACATAAATATAATAAAATATGAAAAAACTAAACCCATGCCTAATTAATTCAAACTCAAACCCAAATTAATAATGACATTAACTCTTCAAATTGGTCTGAATTATAGCCAAACATATTGATCTTGATCTGATGGCTGAAATCAATCTGATAGATCTATAATTACAAGGCTCATTTACCATTATAGACAAGATTTTTAGTGTAAACTTACTATGCAAAAATCAAGGAAAAAACTTCAACATTATTCCAATTGATAAATCAAATCACTCATAGATAAGGGGTGATGACATCAAAATAAAAAAGTAAAATTTATAAATACTCCCAGTTCTACAATCTAGGCTCAACACCTTATAATCTAGCTTGGCGAGTGAGTCTATTAGAAATGTATAACTTTTGGTTTATTTCTTTATATTTATTTGCATTATCCTACACCTTGCCCAATCTGAGAGATCATGTTTGAGATGTCATGTTTATTTATTTGTTTTGATTTAAATCACTAAAAATGAACCAACCTTTTTCATTCTCATGATCTATATTTGGCATGCCTGATGGCACATGACGCACCCATAATCCTCTTGAGAACATTCCATTCTCTTATAATTTCAAAATTAGTTCATTTTAGAGCTTTATTTTATTTATTTTCTCATAAAAATCTCATTTTTTTTCTATTTTTTGAATTTTAATGATAACACTCTATGTATCAATGGGAACACCACTCATAATCATTGATATCAACCTGTGTAATGATGATATCACATTTATACTATTTTATATCTAAATTTTTTAGGAAAATAATCAAAACACTACATATTGATGAAAATGTACTATGGTTCAAAGAAAACACATTGATCTATATAAACTATCAAACACCAAGATAAAAAAACCCTAATATTAAGAATAACCTATGTATTAACAAGATAGACCTACTAAATGATGAGATCATCCTATCGAACAATGGGATCACTAAGGTGACTTTCTCTATTTTCTACTTTTTATCATTTTTAATATCGGTGGGAATAACTTAAAAATTGATGATATCACCCTAAAAATTAGTGATATCACCTTTTTAATTGGTGGCATCAACAATTTCCTATTTACTATTATTTTATATATAATATGGCAATATTGCCCTTCTAAATGATATGATCATTTTGCTAAATGACAGGATCACATTGTGTATTTTTATCATGAGCTAAAAAACAACCATTCAATTTCCCATGCTTGCTAAAGATAAAAATATAAAATCTTAACTTGTTTATTGCACGTCTTCTTGACAAAGATGTGGATTTATACACAAATAAACAACTTTTGAACACTTCTATTTAGTGCAATTAAAAAGAACCAACACTTATATTTGGTGTTCTAAGAAAACTTGTTTACTTTAATTCATTACTTGCATGTTTTATTTAGTTTATTTCTAATAATATATCATGCATATGCTCTCCCCTTTCCCCTTTGAGGGAGCCTGGGTGACTAAAAACAAAAATTATTATTATCCCTTTTACTTATTTATTTAATGTGAGGGATGGATTTCATCTCCTTATCATGAGTTTTTATGGCACGATGCCTAGGGTTTTATCTCCCAACATACCAACCAATCTTGTATATCTAACATGAGATATAAATTTAGGGAAGTTGTCATTAAGAACATAGCAAAATTCCCCATAAAAGGATTTCATGATAGAAAGGGATTAAACTATAATAATATGCTATTAATCTTCACCCTTGGAGTTCAAATTTATGGTAACACTTCACTGAGACCTTTATGACTAATGTGGTCATAGAGTGGGTAGACCCTATCATAAATTTCCCATTATTTTTTCTTCTTTGATGAATTTTGAGCCCCATGTATGGAAAGGTATATTGGGGACCATTTAGAAAATCCATGTCAAAACTTTAAATTAAGACCTTTAGCCATAAACAACTTATAGTGCGAGGGAAACCAATATCCCCCAAGATTTCATGATGTACTACTCAATGTGAGGGTTAGGTGAAATTAACCTATCACCACTTCAAGTTAGTAGTTATGTGGACTATAGTTGCATTACACATATATTCTTACACTAAATATAGGGCTTGTTTTGAATGTGTGTTATTGATTGTTTGTCATCTTATAATCATTTTTTGTGACACACCTTACATGTCAAACAATTTGAAAAAATCTTGAGTCCAAAACATTTTCATTTTAGACTCACATAGTAAGGTATTATCTGGTCAATTTTTGAGTCATCTTTGTCCTATTATAAGTATTACACTACCCATTTAGTATGATACTTTGTCTCTATTATACCATTACACTATCCATTTCAAAAATTTCTAAATTTGGTTCATTTGAACCATAATCCAATTTTAATTCAAATGCTAATTAGGTTTAATTTGAGCCAAAAGTCTACTTCTAATTAAAAATCAACCAAAGTCAACTTTTAAAAGTCAATTAATTTCAACTTTCAAAAAGTTAATTGAAGTTAACTTTCAAAATTCAACTAAGGTCAACTTTTAAAAAGTCAAAATTTTATCAAACTCAAAGGTTACATCAAAATAAAACATTTGGAATATTTTAAAATCAAATTCGGTTAAGGGACATTCAAGAAATCATTCTTAACCTTTCAATTATTTCATTTTAACTAGTGGAAGACAATTTAAATTAAACATTGTTCTACTTTGACAAGGTTAAAATTGAACCTTATACTTTGATCATGAAATATTACAATGACATCTCAAGTCACAACTTGACTTCAAGTCATTTCCCAAATACAAAAAATTCACTTTGAATTGTTAAAACCTAGTTTTGCATTCATTCATTTTTAATCAATTCAAATCTTCTATCTTGAATCAAATACAAAGATAATTGATTACAAAATGCTCAGATACATAGTAAGTGGGGATATGTCTAACATTATAAATGATAATGGTTTTATGATCCATTTCAGTCCTTTTAAGACAATGAAATCCAAGAAGAGGAAGTATATCAACATGTATATGATGAGGTGCAACTTAGAATAGAAGAGGTGTGTAGCCATGTTTAAATAGAAGAGATACATCCAAAATCAAATTCCACTAATGAACATGTCCTTGTTGAAAATTTTATCCAAATTATGGAATCACCAGATAAAGGAAAAGGGTAACTTTTAGATCCTATCCAAAATGACCGGCTCATTATCACTCAATTGTAATAGCCTAGTTAACTTTTAGCCTTTTTAGCTACCACCCTAGCTGTTACTTCTTTAAACAATCCCCCATTTATGAAGAAAAATATGCCACAAGAGAAAAAATAAAAATATACATTATCTCATCTTCCATCTAATGTGGATTCATTTACAGCTCCTGAAATAACTGCACCTATAGATCTATTACTACAAGCTACTAGTAATCCATCATAAATGCTTCCCACTCATTAACTCCACTTATAAGCCCATGTGGGAAAGCAAAAAAGTCCATAATTCATAAATGGACTCACTATCATAAGCCATAATGTCACATGGGTTACCTCAAAAGTCCTCTAAGGCTTATTGAAAGACTATTCTACCTTATTGTTAGGATGTGGAGCTAAAAGCTTCAACTGGTGCAAATAGGGAGGAGGTTGCTGAGTTCCAAGGAGACTGGCGTCGGCAGGGTGCAGTGCACAAGGAAACTGACGACAACAGGATGGACAGGAAGGAAATTGACATCGGTAGTATGTTAGTCGACGTCGGTCACCTCCAAGCAGATAAGGACCGACGTTGGTCACCTGTGGCAGTTCCAGAACTGCTTGTTCCACAAACAGTTAGTTCATTAAACTGAGTGTTTGCATGCAAAGGCTATTTTTGGTCTTGAGTTGCATGTCTAATTATTGTAATTAGGTTAGTCTAATTATTGTAAGCATGAGATCTATATATGGACTCATGGGCTGTATTATGAACTTGTGTGCTAGAAAGCCATTGGGCTTGTAGAGAGAGCTAGAGTAGTTCCTCTTAGGTCCACAGTACCAAGGTGGGTACTGGTTTGGAGAATCAATAGGGTTCTTCGTATGTGTATGATCTTGGTTAGCATGTGTGCATGACTTTCTATAGGAGATCTACAATGGTGAGTAAGGTTTAGTGATTTATAGGTAGCAGCAGAGAGCAGGAGATCTACTTGGAGTACGGTTGTGTACTTGGTGAACTGGCAGCGTGTTACTGACTGGTTGGAGAGGTGAAATCAATTCTATATTGGAGTTGATCATTGTGACCAAGAGAGAGAGGGAAGAAGGTCTTGAGGTGTGGTGAGCCTTTGAGGTGGAAGAAGTGGCATCTTCTTTATTGTATATTCTTCTGAGTGATTATTAATACAATTGTGTATTGTCTCTCAATTCCTGTGTTGTTTCATATTTCTAGTTACTTATTGATTCTGGTTAAATTCTATGTTTAGTTGCTAATACAAGAAGTAATCATATGTGATCTAATTGGTGGAGCAAGATCCTGACAAGTGGTATCAGAGCTTTTGGTTGGGTTGACTAACAGGTGGTTTCAGATCTGGTAGTGTTTGTTGATTACAGGTCACTCATAGGGGTTTCAGATTGAGTGGGAGTATAGCAATGGTAGAAGAAAGTAAGCTACGAATGGAGAAACTGAATAGCATGAATGGTCTGATTGATGGAAAGAAAGAGCAGGTAAAAAGAGATTGTTGGTTGGTAGAAGATCAACGCGTAGAAGCATATGTTATAGGTAATATTGCACAAGATGTTCTGGATAAAGTGGAATCTTAGTTTACAGATTCTTTTGCCTCTTTCCATGAGCCCGAAACAGAGCATATTTTCATGGGTATGTCTTTGGAGACTTTGGAGAGATTTATTTAGGGGTTGGAGAGCCTTGTCAGATTATTGACGAAGGGGAAGTGACACTGAAATTGCAGACGGATGACACACAATGGTTGAAGGAAGTCATGCAGGTACCAATCTTGGAGATGAGTCTAATTTCTTCAAGAAATTTGGGTGATGAGAGATGCACTATAACTCTCATAGTGGATATACTTGAATTAGATGGTGGTAAGAAAGTAGGTATCCTTTATCTATCTACTTATATTGTTGATTCACCTTCTGTTGTAGAGATGTGGCTTTATAGGCTTGGCCACATATGTAGGAGGGGAATGCAAGTTTTGAAGCGGAAGTTAGATGTCTTTGACAAGCTAAAGAACTAGAAAGCCTTGGTGTTTATGGAGGAGATGACGGACAGAGATCAGGTGAGGAAGCTAAATTATTTTGAGCAAAGTAGGGTTGATTTGATTAGGATTTTGATCCATGGAGAGCTCGTGGGTAAAAAGTTATCACTCACAAACGAACACAGGTACCGACATCGATCAGATAGTAACTGACATCGGCAACAGGAAGACCGATGTCAGTCATGAAGGAACTGACATCGGCAGAAAGGACACCGATGTCAGCCAAGGAAATGATGTCGGCAGTAAGGGTCAGTACAGGGAGCTGACATCGGTCGAAAATAGACTGGGAGATGGCCAAGATCGATCACTGGTACGGATGGTGGGCAGACAACAAGCTGTCAACAAGTCTCAAATGCTCATGTTGAGGTCAGAAAGGGTAAGTGAACCTCATATTTGTTGTTCACCTTCTTTATATTGCTTATTGATGGTCAAGAACTAGGAAGATGGAAGAGGCAATGCAGGTAGAATCTTGATACAGTGGGAGCTTGGCATGGATGAGGAGTGAGTCCTTGGAGAAGAACCAAAGATGGATTTATTGGTATAGTTGTCAGCTAGAAGTAAGCACTGAGAGACGGAATGGATTCCCAAGTTAAAGAAGAGAGTGGATGGATACAAGAGACAGAAGGCTATGGCATATGGTCTTGAGGAAGCTGCAAGACAGTGGTATAGGTTTGACAGGTGGATGATTAAGCATGGCTTTAATCAATGTCATTATAACTATTGTGGTTTTGTCTTACCAGGTGGATGATGAGTCGTGACATTATCCAGTTACTGTATGTGGGTAGTTTGCTAGCATGTTTTGTACATACAGGGATTTGCTGAGCTAAAGGTAAGGTTAGTTCAGAGGCATGTCATGAAGAATTTGGAGTAGCAAAATTCTTTGGCATAAGAGACATGGAAATTTTATCTCCAGTGGGAGCTGATGTGAAGATGGTGTTGGTGAGGTTCATGATGTAGGATGCAGAATCAGAAAGCACACCAAGGGTTGGACAGTTTAAGCTTAGCTTGGAACAATGTTTGAAATCACATGAGGTTTAGAGTTTTTTCCCAAGCAATGGGGGTTTTCAAAAAGTATGGAGCCAATTCGAGGAAGAGGTACTGAAGGGCAGTTCAGTGGATTCTTACAGGGATCAGTGGTAGGTCGACATGCTACTCAGGGTCAAGTTATTTTCTACATAGGTTTGTAGATGCGGACTCGGCAGGTTACTTGGATGACAAAGGCACAAAGGTTAGAGCATCATAGGGTGTGGTGGTTAGTCTTCAGGATTGATCTTGAAGAGGGATACAAGCTAGGGTACAAATTAGATAGTGTACAGATACAGGTACAGTTGCAACTATTTATCTCCAAGTGGGAGATTGTTAGGATGTGGAGCTAAAAGCTTCAACTAGTGCAAACAGGGAGGAGGTTGCTGAGTTCCAGGGAGACCAGCGTCGGCAGGGTGCAGTGCACAAGGAAACTGACGACAACAGGATGGACAGGAAGGAAACTGACATCGGTAGTATGTTAGTCGACGTCGGTCACCTCCAAGCAGATAAGGACCGATGTTGGTCACCTGTGGCAGTTCCAAAACTACTTGTTCCACGAATAGTTAGTTCGTTGAATCGAGTGTTTGTATGCAAAGGCTATTTTTGGTCTTGAGTTGCATGTCTAATTATTGTAATTAGGTTAGTGTAATTATTGTAAGCATGAGATCTATATATGGACTCATGGGCTGTATTGTGAACTTGTGTGCTAGAAAGCCATTGGGCTTGTAGAGAGAGCTAGAGTAGTTCCTCCTAGTTCCACAGTAACAAGGTGGGTACTGGTTTGGAGAATCAGCAGGGTTCTTCATATGTGTATGATCTTGGTTAGCATGTGTGCATGACTTTATATAGGAGATCTACAATGGTGAGTAAGGTCTAGTGATTTGCAGGTAGCAGCAGAGAGCAGGAGATCTACTTGGAGTACGGTTGTGTACTTGGTGAAATGGCAGCGTGTTACTGACTGGTTGGAGAGGTGAACATCAATTCTATATTGGAGTTGATCGTTGTGACCAAGAGAGAGAGGGAAGAAGGTCTTGAGGTGTGGTGAGCCTTTGAGGTGGAAGAAGAACTAGCATCTTCTTTATTGTATATTCTTCTGAGTGATTATTAATACAATTGTGTATTGTCTCTCAATTCCTGTGTTGTTTCATATTTCTAGTTACTTATTGATTCTAGTTAAATTATGTGTTTAGTTGCTAATACAAGAAGTAATCATATGTGCTCTAATTGGTAGAGCAAGATCCTGACACTTATTATTTGTCCAAGGGCAAAAATATCAACCCAAAATTTCTAAAACCTACTTTAAGACATTCTAAAAAGTTGGATCTCTAAACCCATCTGAGTTTTGAGTCAAATGGGGCCAATTATGTGGATTAAAAATACTTTAATAATGAAATAAAAATCTTAAGGATAATAATGAAAGGTGTCAATAGTATCCAATGGGGGTGAATAGTGAAAAATGGGTCAAGACATCTATGCTTTCAACTAGGTCAACAAGGTACAGGGAGTGGTTTGGATAAAGGTAAGGTCAAGTAGACATGTCAAAACTCTACCATGATGGCCTCATGCCTAATGTAGTCCTATTTCCCTCATTGGACTCCCCTATCACCTACACAACATTGCACACATAAAATTCCCCACCCTAGAAGCTGAAGTTCCATAATATAAGCAATACAAGTGATCTCAATCCAAATAAAATACATATGACATATCCAAGAAATAAAATATCAATGGCAATAAACTAATACCAAACATCTAAACATATGTGTAATCAAATACATGCACAAGAATAATAGCTCTAGTGATACTGCATCCATACACATCATAATGAATAACCAAATATCACAAGTAAAATAATATCATTGCATAACATAATAATCTAATATAAGAATATAAATATTATTATGTAAGAAAAATATAAACATCTAATAACATATATAATTTTAGTCTCAATCTCAAGGACTCAATAACATTTATTATCTCAATAATACTTAAGCCATGTTTCAACAGGATGTGTGAAAACATCACAAGTCTAAAGGTGGGCACTGTGAAAATAAGGGTCTCAAATTCCCCCCTTATACAAAATTATTTTTGGAAATAACTAAAAGAGGTAGGGACATTGAACCCTTAAAGGTGATGCATCTTTCCAAATGTCTATAACATCATCATATCTTTCCACTTGACCTTGACTTGGTCTACCCCTCTGACTATAAGGGCCAATGTCCTACAAGTTATAATCTACATGGTATCCAAAACTAAAGCTTAATCCATTTCCACCTGTAAGGATTTCCAATATAAAACATGGGTAGTGTTAAGTACATACTGACGTAAAACTAAAACATGAAACACATTTTGGACACATGATAGCTAAGGTATCAAGGCTAGATGATAAGCTACATGTCCGATGATATCCAAGATTTCAAATGACCCAAAAAAATGAGGTGCCAAATTATAACCTTTTCCATAATAGATAGGAATCTTATTTGGTCCTACTCTCAAAAACATATTGTTACCAACATTGAAGTGTCAATAAATCCTCTTTACATCCACATACTTCTTCTATTGATTTCACAACCTTAAGTTGTTATTAAAACTAAATAACCTATCATTTCATGTCCTAAAACATGATAAGACCAATCATGACTCAATCCTCAATATGTTTCAAAATTAAGGGGATCCTATATGCTATACCATATAGTGCCTAGAAGTGTTCCAAATTGATCAAACTATGATAGTTATTATTTTATGCAAAATCTATGAGGTATGGTAAATACTCACAATAGGAATACTGATCCATGATTTACATGTAAAACATGTCATCCAAAACCTAGTTGACTCACTCAGTCTATCCATTTATCTTATGATGCTAAGTGGTTCTAAAATTGAGTTAAGTGTCCAATGTCTTCTACAAATCAAACCAAAATTAGAAAGTGTACACAAGATCTCAATCTGAGATAATCTTATAGGGAATATTGTGCAATTGAACAATACCATCCAATAAGACCCTTATCACTAACATGGAATTATAAGTAGTATTTTTAGGATAAAAGTGAGCTACCTTCATCAACTTATCCATAATCACCATGATCATGTTATGATGATGGAATGAGGTAGGCAATCTAACTATGAAGTCCATGGAGATGGTGTCCCATTTCCAATCTAGAATCTCATGGGGTATAAAAGCCCTATTAGATAATAATGTTTGGCCTTGACACTTTGAAACATTAGGCATTGAGCTAAGAAATATATAATATCACAATATAAATCAGGCCAATGATATAATAACCTCAACTCTACATGCATATTATTCACTCTAATATGTGCTTGATAAGGCGCATGATGAGATCTAACAAAATAAAATTATATCAAGCCACCTACTATGGGAAGATAGATACAACCCTGATGTTGTAAAAGGCCATTTGACTTAAGTGAATATCCCTCAAAGTTTCCCTTTAGGTCTAAACCTTAAAATAGCATCTATCATACCTCTTGGTATAAATTATCCTCAAGAAATTGCTTAAATATCTAGATCTACAAATCACTACATAGTTGCATAGATATCAGCTCATGGTGTATCCTAATCAAGGCATATACAACCACATTATTCTTTCCCTTGATGTATAATATCTCATAGTCCTACTTTCATAGAATTTCCATCTAACATTTTTGATGAGCATTTAGGTTAGGCTGAATGAAAATGTGTTGCAAGCTTCAGTGGTCGGTCTTTAGATCAAAGTGGCAACTAATAAAAAAGTGTCACCATATAAAATAAAGATGAATAATGGTTACAAGCTCAAGGTCATGATTTTGGTATTTTAACTCATAATCATTGAGTTTCTAAGACTCATATGCATTCACTCTACCATTTTTTAAGAGGGCGAATCGCAACCCAAAATGGGATGCATCAATGAAAATAAATAACTCAAGCATAGGATCAGGTAATACTAAGATAGGAGGACTAGTGAGACACTCTTTTAGTAATTGAAAGGCCTCCTCACACTCCTCTATGCAAATGAACTTCTTCCTTTTAATTTGAAGGGAAATAATGGGATTTGAAATGTGATTAAGTTCTCAAAAAAATGATGATAGTAGCTTACCAAAATCATGAAAATACAAACATTTGTGAGACTCTTGAGGGCTGACCCATGCATGATTACATGAATATTATATGGGTCTATAAATATCCCCTCCAAAAAAATTATGTGCCCAAGGTATTAAAACTCTAACTATGAAAATGTACACTTCCTTAGGTTATCATACAAAGTGTTCTCCCTCATAATTTGTATAACCTAACATATATGGTCCTCATGATCCTCATCATTCCATGAATATCAACATAAAACCATCTAGGTAGGTATGAAAATATCCATCCATGAGGATCACAAACACTATTAGTGCATTAATCAACCCAAAATGTACAAGTATAAAGTAATAATGCACATATCATGTTCAAAATGTAGTCTTGTGAATGTATACCTCTATAATTTATAACTAGTGATACCCAGACTTCAGATCTATCTTGGAGGATGTTATGGATCCCTACATCTAATCAAATAAATCATTTAACTTGGGAAATGGATAATGATTTCTAAATCATTAATTTATTCATCTAGTGATAATCAACACACAAATGAAGGGATATGTCCTTCTTCATGAAGATAACATTTGATCCCTAAGGAGAAACACTAGGATGAATTAAACCCTTCCCCACTAGTTCTTCAAGTTGCATCTTGAGTTCACAAAGCTCTGGTGTGGTCATCTAATATGGTTATCTCAAAATATGTTTAACCCCAGGTATCATGGATATTAAGAAATTGATCACTCTTGTTGGGGGCATACCTCACAACTCATCTAGAAATACATTAGAAAAATACCAAAGAGTGGTATGATCATTTAATGAAGCCTTATCTAACTCCTCTAACCTGTCACTCACTATGATAGTGAATATATAACAACCTTTGTATAGGCTCCATTTGATCTAAATCATAGAAATCATACAAAGGGAAATAAGTCTCTTGACTCTTGAGATAATTATGCTAGTCCTAAGGTCATTGAGACACTTTATAACCTTATTGTGGTAGTCCATATTGGATCTACAAGCTACAATACAATACATACCAAATAAAAATCCTTAAGTACCCAAGGGTATGATGTGTAAATTCATGGTTGTAGAGAAAACACTTAGATCCAAAACATAACAACTCACTAAAGAGCTAACAAACATCTTGACTCTAGTGGCCAACTCTACCTCCCAACTCTCTAGTTGACTAAAGCATCTAGCCTATATTAGTCTATGACTAAAGGAGATATAAAAGAGTCTAAATCTATATAATAAAATAACATTGTAATATAAACTCCATTAATCAAACCTATGGTCTATATGAACATTGCCTAGTTCTCGACTTGGTGGTTATTCACCATTGCATACATTATATGGCCTTGAGCCACATCACCTACTATTTTTATCTAACATTGGAGCCTTCTTCCTATAAAAATCTAATGGTATCATAGGTAAATCACATGAATAATGATCATGAAATCCAAAATTATATCTAAATACTCTAAGTTGATCTCACCCCAATGGGTCTCCAACTATCCTCTAACCAACTATAGTTGTAGACCCTAAAGGTCTTACATGTGCAGACTATTGATTCTATGCATGTCCAATCTAATATTAATAATATTTAATATAATTAGTTTTCCCCTAATGGTTTATGTTTTTCCTAAATAAAGAGTGGTTAAAAAAGTTATTCTTGTGTTATTACTATTAAGCGGTTCTCAAAACAGACTAGGTAGGTCTCCAACCTCCCTTAAGTGTGATTTGTGCACTTTGTGATATTATGTCACGTCAAGAATAATTCCTACCTTGAAACTTCTCTCATTATTCTTGATTATTCCATCTAGACTCCTCTTCTAGATAGGTTTTTACCACTATGATTACTAAGGTGAGTGGAGATAAAATGTGCACCATACCAACTAGATCCATGTTTAGGCCTCTGGTAAACCTATTGACCTAAATATAACATGATATATATCCCTTCACATACCTATAAATTATAGAAAATGAACCTTATACTATGCCATTGAGCTTCTCCCTTGTTGCAAATCATGGAACTCGTCCACCTTATTATGAGTGTAGCAAAGGGATATGTAATGAGTTATAAATCACTCCTCAAATGCTCCCAAGTGAGGGTTGCTAGCTTTAAATGGATATTTTAGTCCACTCCTTCCCACCAAATATTCATTTCATGACTTAGTAAGTGTGTACCTAGACTGGGCTTCTTATTAGAGTCATACTCATATAGGGTAAAGCATCCCTACAAGCTAGCTATCTAAGACTCTGATACAAAACTCTCCTAGGTACCTGTTGATGCTAGAGTTTGCACCTAGGGCAAGGAGGCCTAGCTCCTGCCTTCTCCTCACAACATGGAAACTCTCCTCTCACCTGTGGGACCGGCAAAGTTGGAGGAGAGAGTCTCTAGATAAGGGCTAGCTCCCTTTGATGCATCGTGTTGTTTCTAGCAAGTGCAAAACACATATATATAGATATATAAAAAGTGGGGGGGGGATGAAAAGGGAGAAGAAATGCATGAAAACAAACTACCTACTCTAAAAGAGGTGATGCACCTAAAAACAAGGGTCGACCTTCACACATCCACTCTCAGAACTAGACAAATACAGACATACTCTACACATTTGGCAAAAGGGATAGGCTACAAAAGACTGGCAGGGAGGCTTACATGAAGACATAAGAGACAAAAAACAATCATTGAGGTGCTGTAAAATGCACACTGTAAGTGACTCCTTCTATTCTGATCTTCTAAAATGTCCACTCTTCTCCTTTCAGTGGTAAAAATGGTGCCTTATAGATAACAGGTCTGCTGGTGTTGAACCTGTGAGAGCATCAAAAAGCAATGAATGGACACAGACAAAACACTCGAGGCACACTTAGAAATATCTATCCAAATAGAGGTAAAAACTGCATTTGTATTGATCCAGGTGAAATTTTGTAGAGCTGCGCTCTTTACAAATATGGAAGATAATTACAAAAATGACCAAGTTCGTAATATATAGGAGAAGCAAGGAGGCCATTTGGCACTCCTTTTACAAGTGGCATACGCGTCCCTTCATGGGAAGAACAAGTTTCTCAAGGAATTAAATGGACTGCGCCTTTTTATCTGCTCAAAAATCGTCCTCTTTTTGATGACTTACATGGTTTATCAATCCATTTAATAAAAAATGGAGGAAAACTGATCTTATCTCAACTTTTTGTGTCTTTCATGATAAATTCACAGGGACTGCTCCACCTACTGAAGTCACTTCCCAAATGGCACCACTTGGATCAACTGCCAGCTCGCTCTATCCTTGTCACTTTGCTTGTCACTTTTGCATCCTTGTCTTTTCTGGCCGCTTGGCCCTTTAGGGGAACTCCTTGGTGGGTCGCTACATTTAGGCCTTTTTCCCTTTTTCAATGTTTGAAAACCCAATGGCTATTCTATTTCATTAAATTTGATGGCCTTGGAGACGTCATCGGGCCTGCTGGCTTCTTTTCCTAAACTTTTACACGGCCTACTCCTCTGCCTGCTAGTCAGGTCCATGCTGGCTGTTTGACTGCTGACGGGCCTTCTCGTGTCCTTCACAGACTGCCTTATGTCTTTGCCTTTGTATTAAGCTATGGGTTTTTTTTTTGTATCAAGCTGTAGGCTTTTGGCATGAACCAAGGACATTGAACCGTTGAACCTGGGCATGAAATGAAATCTCTGAACTCGCTGAACCTAAAAATGAGTGGCATTTGAATAACAGGTGAAGAAGTTGACCAAAATTTTGCCTGTGGGTGAAATGGGTCAACAGATTGGTGACTCATAGGGAAAGCATGCTTGCCATGCTTAGAGCCTAGTTGCCTTAAAATCCATTGGGCGCAGAGTCAGATGCAGCCATGAAAGAATTATCAATAGCCTGAAAGATTCAAGAATCAAACATGAAGCCTTTTACCCCACACGTGAAGGGAAACACACAAGGCTAAAAACACTACCTATGCAAAATGTACTTAGGGAAAATGGGAAAGAAACTAAAAACAAACTACTATATATAGCTAACCAGGAAAATTTGCCTCCCTCCTGAATCAAAGGGAAAATTTCTTAAGTCCCCTTCCTAAAAAGAAGACTTATGGTGGCAGGCAAGTAGCTGAATGGAAAAGAGAATTGGTGACCTGCTCCTCCTACCTGTCACCTAGTTTGGCTGGAAACTAAGTGGATATTCAAACATGCCTCTGATATATACATACTGTTCTTATTCTAGGAGGCCTATTGGATGCTGATCCCTCAGGTTGGTGCATCCCATCAAGAAGTCAATTGTTGCCGGCTCATCCCCAAAAGCCTCCTAATATGCATCGTTGACTGGCTCGTTCTCCTCTACCTCATGCTCGAGTTCCATGGTATGGCCATCTTCCTTGATGATTTCAAAGAAGAAATCTTCAAATTCACCAACCTTCTAAAGGGGTAAATCTGAAAGACTACAGCCTCCTTGCATGCTTGTTTGAACCCCAATGCTGTCTTCTTTGCTCTTATCCAGCTCATAGCTTCCTTGAAGAATAATGCAGCATGCCTCAATGGCTTCAAATGAATCATTCAAAACATGAAAAAGAGATTGCCCATGCTCCTCCACATCACTTTGCTCGATTTCCTCCTCAGTTGCACTCATGAAGTCTCCCTGATCAGTCCTAAACTGAGCAAAATCCATATCAGGCAAGGCCTGATAGCTTTCTTGGAGGTGTATGGATGGAATGCATTCAGACACAAAATCTAAAATTTGATCTGAAACATCCATCACATGTTCACTGAGGAGACCTGATCTAGACTCCAATTCTGTAATTCGCCTATCCAAATCTTCCTGGAAAAGCCTTTCCTAGAAGTCATAATCATTATCAGGGGTAGGAGCATCCTCTTCTTCTTCAAGAATTAGACTGAAATCTTCCTCCTCCTCCTCCTCCTTGCTAGTCCAAGATTCAACTATTTGCTTCCAGCTCATGATACTAGGATTGGATCTTGCTTTTGTGAGCAGGCAGCAACTTTATCATTTTCAAGTTCTTGGGCTGGTTCATGATGCTCCTCCTTCTAGCTTAGAATTTGGAGATCATGTTGAAAGTCTTGAGGAGGCTGGGGAGGATTTGGGAGGGTCTACTCATGCATAGGGAAATCTGCCTGAAGAGAGGTGTGCTGGAAAGCTAGGTACACGGGATTGAGGGTAAGACTGATTGATGCATTGGATGAGCCAGAATGAGCAAGCACCATCTGGTAGAAAGGATTCGACATACAAGAGGGAGTCTTCTCTAGAATAGGAGGGGGTAGGACTTGGGCCAAAACCTCTTGATTTTCGTCCCTCCACTTCACCAGTACTTCATCAATATTAAATTTAGCTTGTGGATTAGTGAAAGGGATACCTTTTGGCATTGGTTGGTCTGTAGGGTCTGAAAGCTCCATCATTCTTTCTCTAAGTAGTCTCATATTTTCTTCTATTTCCTCAATCCACTTGGCCAGGTCATCCTCATTTTGCACTTCTTCATTTTGGATGACGTCTTTCTCCTCTTTGCTATTCCAAGATTCAACCACTTGATTCTAGCTCAAAAAATTTGGACTGGGCATTTCCTTTGGGGCTAATGGGGCCTCAATGTGAGAGGACATCAAATATTTTGATTCTACTTCCCTTGCTACCAAAATGGACTATTGCATCTGAAGGTTTTCTAATTTGATTTGTCTATCCAGATTAGACTTAAACACAAGATTCGTTGTTTTGGAATTCTCCTCAACATGATTGGGGAACAGACTTTGACAGGCTCGACTTGGCTCAAGAATAGGGGCTATATATGACTGATATGAGGCTTTGGGCAGTGAGTATGCAGGTTGATAGACTTGGTAAGGCTGCCTCTCATGCACACTCAGCTTCTCCTCCACAGATGCAATTAAACCGCTCACATCCAACATCTCATTTGAAAGCCTATGCCAATTTGCTCTTTCAATAGGAGCCCATTCTTTCTTAACCTAATCCAGTGCATTCCTCACTTGATGGATGATATGATCAGGAATTTCTTGGCCATAACCCTTTTTGGTGTTAAGATCAATCACATATTTGTTGTATCCTAGCAGTGCTCGCTTGAAGGTAGAAACTGGTTGATTCATGAAAAGATTGGGTTGAGTGGGAGAAGCGACATACTGAGAAGACTGAGCACAAGGGTGATATAGCTCATAACAAGGTTGAGACTAGCCATATTGAGTGTGGTAAGGATCACCATAAGGTTGGTAAGGATCATAGCCATGCTGGCCAAAAAAATAGAGTTCATAGCTTAAAATGATGGAATTTACACATACCAAAAAACTATTTCTTGATGGTGCGGTACCAGAACTGCTTAACTAGCTGATTTAACTTAGAGTCACCAGATGCTAGAAATAAAATTTGCTATGATAAGACTAGCATCAATATTGAAACCTTACTGCGTTAAAAAAACTTGTGGTCCCACCGGGCATGCTAGAACTGTTAACATTGGAGATTACACCCGGGGCAAGGAGGCCTAGCTCTTGCCTTCTCCTCACAACATGGAAACTCTCCTCTCACCTGTGGGACTGGTGAAGCTGGAGGAGAGAGTCTCTAGATAAGGGCTAGCTCCCTTTGATGCATCGTGTTGTTTCTAGCAAGTGCAAAACACATATATATAGATATATAAAAAGTTGGGGGGCGATGAAAAGAGAGAAGAAATGCATGAAATACAAATTGCCTACTCTAAAAGAGGTGATGCACCAAAAAAAAGGGTCGAACTTCACACATCCACTCTCAGAATAGACAAATACAGACATACTCTACACATTTGGCAAAAGGGACAGGCTACAAAAGACTGGCAGGGAGGCTTACATGAAGACATAGGAGACAAAAAACAATCACTGAGGTGCTGTAAAATGCACATTGTAAGTGACTCCTATTCTGATCTTCTAAAATGTCTGCTCTTCTCCTTTCAGTGGTAGAAATGGTGCCTTGTAGATAACAGGTCTACTGGTGTTGAACCTATGAGAGCATCAAAAAGCAATGACTAGACACAGACAAAACACTCGAGGCACACTCAGCAATATCTATCCAAATAGAGGTAAAAATTGCATTTGTATTGATCCAGGTGAAATTTTGTAGAGCTGCATTCTTTACAAATGTGGAAGATAATTACAAAAATGACTAGGTTCGTAATATATAGGAGAAGCAAGGAGGCCATTTGGCGCTCCTTTTACAAGTGGCATACGCATCCCTTCATGGGAAGAACAAGTCACTCAAGGAATTAAATGGACTGCGCCTTTTTATCTACTTGAAAACCATCCTCTTTTTGATGACTTACACGGTTTATCAATCCATTTAATAAAAAATGGAGGAAAACTGATCTTATCTCAACTGTTTGTGCCTTTCATGATAAATTCATGGGGACTGCTCCACCTACTGAAGTCACTTCCCAAATGGCGCCACTTGGATCAACTGCTAGCTCACTCTGTCCTTGTCACTTTGCTTGTCACTTTTGCATCCTTGTCTTTTCTAGCCACTTGGCCCTTTAGGGGAACTCCTTGGCGGGTTGCTACATTTAGGCCCTTTTCCCTTTTTCAATGTTTGAAAACCCAATGGCTATTCTATTTCATTAAATTTGATGGCCTTGGAGACGTCATTGGGCCTGCTGACTTCTTTTCCTAAACTTTTACGCGGCCTGCTCCTCTACCTGCTAGTCAGGTCCATGCTGGTTGTTTGACTGCTGACAGGGCTTCTCGTGTCCTTCGCGGACTGCCTTATGTCTTTGCCTTTGTATTAAGCCATGGGCTTTTTTTGTATCAAGCCATGGGCTTTTGGCCTTGAAATGTGCCTAGCTTTGATTAAATTGAACCTCACCTAATTTCCTCCTCGAAGCACCTACCTTAGTGTTAAGCCATGTGTGCCAATGAACCAAGGACGTTGAACCGTTGAACCTGGGCATGAAATGAACTCTCTGAACTCGTTGAACCCAAAAATGACTAGCATTTGAACAACAGGTGAAGAAGTTGACCAAAATTTTGCCTGTGGGCGAAATGGGTCAACAATACCTTTAAATGCCAATGGTTGAAGTCTAATGAAGTCCTTAACAAAGTCCTAGGTGTTTTCCTAGGAGGACATTCATAGTCTTATCTCTCTTAGTGTTCTCCTCTATGGTGCATCTCAACTTTTTCTTCCTTAGAATGTTAGTGCAAATGAATATAAGACCACAACCTCTTTCCATCTCTCTCAACCCTCTTCTAGACTAGGCTATGGGACATTTGTCCCTCACTCTCATTTGATCTCTATTTCTCCCATGAATTCTATGGATACTATTTCTTTGTCACCTCTTACACTTTTGTTAATCTCTCTTGGAAGACACCAAGCATACGTTGCATGACTTATAAAATCTATGGTCCTAAATAGGTGAGCCCATGATGAATGAGAGGTAGTTGTTAAACTGATGGTTTTTTGTTATGATCCATGATGTTGTGATCATCCTAAAATGGGTTCCTTCCCCACACCAAACTACACAAAGAAAGGGCAAGTATTAGATCTTATCAAAAATATTGAATAAAAATAAAAGTAATAAATTAACTAGAGCTCTCAATGTAGAAACCATGCTCCAATACCAAAATTTTGTGTCAAAAATTTGACATAATGAAACATACATGAGAATAAGACATTTTTTATAGAATGTATAATACACATTCTATGCAACTACATTTCACACATGATAAGGAAGCAATGCATAAATGGATGCATGGTCACTACACAGCCATGCAGGTCCTTTATCCAACTCACTAAGATGCCCTAGTGGGCCCAATGACCCTAAGGATGAAAAAATGAATAATTAAAATGAGGTGGGTTTGATCAACCACTTTCTTAAATAGAGCATCGTAACTCCCAACATAGTTTAAGGGGGTTCTAAGTGATTATGTCTAATCATGTGGCTTGGTTTTGACTCAAGTTGCACATGGAGTCTAATTTTGTGTTCACTTAAATTTTTAAAATGTTATACAAAAAATATCAAATAAAACTCCAAATGCACCTAAAATATCCTTTTTAAGTTCTTTGATATTTGTACACCCAATCTCCATCATCAAATCAAATTGATCTCAACTGTTAGATTTGTTCAAAGTAAAAAGGTAACATAAAATCCTCATGGAGGCCATAAGGTCTCAATATTATCCACTGAGTTGAAAAAAATAGATTTGGAAGGAGGGAGGAGATGCTGGAGGATGAATTTTGTAGTCATCCTTCCTTAGACTTAGATGGATTCCATTAATGGAGTCTTTGAGCTTTTGGCCAAAACCATATTTTTCACTCATGATTTTTTAGCTTGATAGGAAGATGTATGAAAGAGTTTTTTAGGTACCTAATTTGATGGAATGGTCATAGGATGTCTTAGTCTCTTATGGTTTTTTAAAAGGTTTCAGGAGATTCAAGCTCCTCGACAACCATTAATCATTGACACAAGGTAAAAATTTAGAAAAGGAATTTTTTTAGACTTAAATTTTTATCTTATACTAAAGGGGACTCAAAACTAGTAGGGGTCCCCTTGTGCATTAAATTGTTTTAGGCTCCTTAGGATCCTTTGATAGCTGATAAGTCTCAAACACCCCTATGTAGGATAAAACTAGAACAAAGTGGAAATTATGAAGTTACATTTCTCGAAACCACTTCATGCTGAAGGGGACAAAAAATTGAGGGGGGTCCCATTTGGGATCCACCATCTCTGAGCTATTGAGTCTCCACAATCATAGTTTCAAAATAAGAATACTTGATTTTAAGGGAGATATAAACACACTTGAGTGAGAAATTTCATAGCTACAAAAATACACATTTCCACATCTCAAAACATGCACCATGTGGAAGTGAAATAAAAATTTAGGAGGGTCCCTTTTTGGGTCACATTACCTATAGGCCACTAGGCCATCACAAAACTAGGTCTCAAGTATTGCTATGATCTAATTTTAGATTTTTTTATGTTACAAGATGAAATTTATAAAACCAAAGTTTGATTTTTTAATATTATAAAATTATTTTAAAAATTATTTTAAATGGCATAACAATTAGTGATTATAACTATCATGTTCATTATCACAGTTAATGACTATAATTCATGGTTAAGCACTACCATTAGTTAGTCACCAGTGTCTCACATGGGTGGATAACCACTAACCTTGTGGCTACAAAACACATTACATATTTCATCGGTGGTTTACTACCCTCCTAGTCATATGCATAGTTAATACAAAGCATGGATTCAACTAACTACTAAAAATTACCACCCTATCCCTAAGGGGCTTCACCTATATAACAAACAATCCCATGGGGTACCAATGCCTATAATGGACTAGTTCCCTATGGGAAGTGTCTAATTACCTCCTAAAGGGTCTGTGTATAAATAAAATTACCCTATAGAGAGAAGTTTCAAAAAATCACATCTTTTAGACTAAGTATCAAAATTTTACAAAACAAAAAGGGATGGGTTGAAAATTGCTAGAATTTAATATTAACATTATTTTTGTCCATTTAATGCACCATTTTATGTACCAAATAATTAGGAAATGTGAAGGTAGTTTACAAAAAATATATCATAGTTTTATGACCAAAAACTTTAAAAATTAATAACAATTGATTTGTAACTCCAAACTTTTCTTTCTAGTTGTATTAAATCCCTGATTGATCAAGTAAAATATAAATTTGAAAAAAATGGAAAAGTTTTAAGTGCTTAAAAATTAATCGAAAGCAATTATCCTTCCATGGCTTCACACTAGTCAATGCATCTTGAAATTTTTGTAAAGAGGAAATACATATTTTTAGCCTATTATGAAAGTACAGAGGTATACATGAAAAAAATAGAATGTACAATTATATTTTAAACACAAAATAATTATTTCCATTATTTTTACAAACTAATATAATATATAGAAGGCGTATGCAATTACTAAGGAATATCATGCTAATTTCAAACACTTATTACAAATTATCGTTAAAAATATACATATTTTTAGCTGAAAGAAATAAAATAAAATGGAATAAAAAATAACCAATAATTAGGAGGGATATTACATATCTAATACCCAAAATATGTTTTAAAATTGTATGGTGGCTATTGACACACCCATGGAATACAAAATAGAGAAAGAGGGTAAGCCAAGTGGCCTTTATCCTCTTGAAAGATTGCAAATAAAGGGAAGGAAAAAAATATAACTTTGATAAAAATTAAAATTAATGCAATGGGCATGGAAGCCTATCTTATTTCCTCATTGAATACTCTCAATAATACCTTCTAAAAATCTCTAGAAATGGGTAATCTCCTCCTTGCCTAAGTCATCCCTCCAACTCTTAAATCTCTTTCTCCTTCTCTTCTCCACTCTAATTTTGCAAATTTCTCAAAATTAGAAAAATTTCTTTGAATTAAGGCTTTCCTTCCTCGTATATGCTTAACTCCCCTCTTTACATGTCAGTGGGAAGGTGACATGTGTTACCTCTCATCCTTTGGCTTTTGGTAAAAAAGTCTTCCCCGTCCTTAACTCCAATTACAAGCCCATGTGAGTAAGCAAGCAATTTTATACCTCATAAATGGACTTACTATATGTATACTATATTTTGTGATTATGTAGCACCTTAATCTTTCACTCTTGGAAAAATTAGACCCTTGATTTTCATCTTAATTCTACATATGTCTTACTTCCACAATCTTACATCTACTATCTTTTACCCCTTGGCTTATGTCTTAGTCTCAATAACCTTATATTGATGACACAAACATCCCATATTTCCCATAATGCTTATAATGTAATTATCTTACACCTATGCAAGTTCTGAGTATATGCCTGCTCTCTTTCTCCCTAGGACTTTAATGTCTAGGATAGACAATAACATCAGCATTATTGTTTTGACTTGATGCAAGTGTCTAGTGCCCTAAAGTCATCCAATTTTAAAATGAAACATATTAAAATGTTTAGCCAAAGTGATTTAATGAAATTTATCTACCAATATGATTAGTATAAATATAATATCAACCCTCATTCAGTCCTCACCTAGTAATCATACTACAAGAGCACTCAAGTTACCAAAATATTTCCTATTCTAACATATTCTAATATAAATCAAAGGAAAAACCTAGATACATGTTTGAAGTAGTAAATGAGCACTCATAACATTATATTTTCTAATTTACAATCTAGATCACTATTTTACTTAATTTAATCACATTGCATGATTCACACACAAGCCAACACATAGGGGAGAACTACATGAGTGTGAGGCCCTCTTATGGAGTATTGAATATGTAGGTAACACCCTTTGATAGTGGGGTCATTATGAGTTAGCTCAAGACCATGTACCCATTAACCCATTTTTCTCCAAGGTCACATTGAATATGAAAAGATAGGGTTTTGTCATTTAACTAGGAGTGATAGTCTATGACCCAGATTTGAATACACCAAAGATAAGACAAAGCTAAACCTAGAAGCATCCATGTGGTCACATCCTATTTGAGCATATATTCCATATAGGACACTATCATATAACTCATACACTATCATCAATAAAATTTTTCCACACTGTTGCAAGTTTCTAGAGGGCCAGAGGTACCATATTCAAAATTTGATGATTGATCCATAACTATCTTTATGTCTACTTCTTACATATACTACATCCAACACAATGTTAGAAATATAAATATATAAGTAATTTATTTTATGTAATTTATATATCTATCATATTTTTAATTTACATTAATAGCCTATCTCAGTTTTATAAATTCAACATATGGTACATCTAAGTTTAGCACATTAATTGTCCTATTATAGATCTGATATTCACCCTTGTGCCCTATCATTTCTATATCCTTAACCTTATTTCAAGTAGGATTACATAATATAAATGAGGTTTAAACACTACCCCATTCCATAATAGAACATATGATAACTCAAAATTTATTTAAGGCTTCTTGAAATACTCTCCTACCTTCCTATTTGTCAAAGGGAAAAAATATCAACCCAAAATATCTAAAACCTACTTTAAGATATTCTAAAAAGTTAGAACTCTCAACCCATCTGAGTTTTGAGTCAAAGGGAGCCAATTAAATGGATTAAAATTAATTTAATAATGAAATACACCTTTTCAATATAACTTCTAAGTTTAATAATAAAAGGCATGAATAGTATCAAAGGGGGCTAAATAGTGTAAAATGGGTTAAGGACATCTATGCTTTTGACTAGGTCCACAACAAGCTATAAAGAGTGGTTTGGATTAAGGTAAGGTAAAGTATATGTGTAACCACTCTATCCATTATTTAATAATTCTAGAGATAGTATTAGTTCCCTTGTTGTCTCCCCTATCACCTGCACAAAAATTCACACATAAAATTCCCTATCTTAGAAATAAAAAATGCATAATATAAGCAATACAAGTGAACTCAATCCATACAAAAAGAACATGACATATTTGAGGCATCAAATATTAATGGTGATAGATTATTATCAAAAATGTGAACACATGTTTACTCAAATACATGCATAAGGATAATAGCTCTAGTGATAATGCATCAACATGCATCATAATGAATGACCAAATAACACAAGTAAAATGATATCAATGCATATCATAATCATCTAATCTAAGCATACAAATGTTCTTGCATAAGTAAAACATAAAATATCATAACATATAGAATATTATCATCAATATGAAGGACTCAATAGCATATCATATCTTAATAATACATAAGATAAATATCAATATGACATGTGAAAACACCACAAGTATAAAGGTGAGCACTTTGAAAATAGGGGTCTCGCACTAAACTAATCTATTTCAGTTTCTTGTGTTGTTCTTGATGTATTTTGAACATGTATTTGTTAAATTCCTCTACCTTCAATCTCCTCCCTTTCAATATAATTATGCCACATAACCCTGTGACCACTCTTGGTGTGCATCCATTTACCACCTTAAGAGATGTTTTCTAAGTGATTTTGTTCAATGAATTGTTGTAAACAAATTTGGTTTGTGCCAACATCATTTCCCATTGTTCAAGTTTATCTCCAACTAAATGTCACATCAAATTCCAAAGGATTATATTTATCATGTTAGTTTGCCCATCTATCTATGGATGATATGATAAACTAAAATTCATCCTCATTCCCATCTTCTTTCATAGCATTTACCAAAAATGATAGTTAACTTTGCATCATAATTAGATACTATGTCATGTATAAAAACATGTAACCTTACCACTTATTTTAATAATAAGTGGATGATATTTGTCGCATTTCTATATTTTTATCTACCACTATGAATATAGACTCATTTTCTTTTTGCATCATTAGTAATCCTAGCAAAAAATATATAGTCATGTTATCCCATGGATTTTATAGTATAGGCAATGGTTTGTCTAACCCATTATTATGGTTTCTCCCCTTATCCATATAGAAAAATTGACATCTTCACATGTATTGACACATATATACACCCATCATTAACCAATAACAACCTTTTTCCAACTACACTAATGTCTTGTCAAAACTGATATGACCTACCAATCCTCTATTGTGATTTTCATTAATTTAACTATTTCATATTGATCCCTTGGGTATGCATAGCTATGTTACTTTATATAACATCCCATACTATGTGGGGTAATCATATATGTCATAGTTTCCACACTTATTGGTTATGCACACACTCTCCATGCTTACTTGAAGTATTTTATTAAAATTTGGTAGCACTAACCCTAGTTACTCAGTCTCCTTCCTCTTCAATTCTTGGAAGGTGCACTCAACCTTGATGGTTCAAAAAATACTTGTGATCACCTTAAAAAACCTACATGATCATTACATGTATGCTACTAAATTTATATATGAACATATTTTTAAATCTTATGAGACCATGGAATATTCTCACATCGATTGCACTCCATGGTGATGGCCACTCCACTATTATGAGAAAGTTTTTTGGGTCCATTTTTACTCATTATTTTGATACCACTAAGCCCAAATAAATGACCTATTTATTCATGAATTTTCACTTATTTACATTTACCATCACCTTATCTTCACATAACCTTTACAACACATGTTATAGATGTTAGAGGTGTTCTTACCTTATCTTTCTAAATACCAAAATATCATATTCATACATGATGACATATTTACCCAAAAATCATTTCCACACCTTGTTATTCAGTCTCATGAATGTGCTTGATATGTTCATCAACCCAAATTACATCACTAACCACTTGCATATCCATTCTTTCATCTTAAAGGTTATCTTCAACTCATCATGTTTTCTAATCCTTATTTTGTTATATCCACTCTCCATATTGATCTTTGAGAATTACTTTGCACCATTTAGACAATATATTAGGTCATTCATGCATGGTAATGGGAACCTATACTTGATTGTGATATTATTTATTTCCCTCAATTTTTTGCACATGAGCCACTCACCATCCTTCTTTAGTGCCAATACTATTAGTACTAGGAATGAGCTTAAAATTTATTTGATTAGTCCCCTATCTATTAAATCACACACTTATTTCTACAAATTTTCATTTTATTGAGGCATTATATAGTAATTGGCCTTATTTGGAATGATCGCTCCAAGTATCAAATCCATTTTATCACTAATACTTTGCATGGATGGCAACTGCTTAAATATATTACTAGAAATGATGTTTGAGAAATCATCCAATAGTATATTCACTTGATTCCACACCTCCTATTTTTTCATGTTTACACACTCTTATTATGTTGTCTTGGGTATGCCTTCTATTTATATAATTTTTGTCATCAACCCCAATACCCAACTACAAAAAAAATTGAGTTCTAGGGTTGTGAGTCCCGAATCCTACATTTAACCATCTACACCAAAGGTAATTGTAAAATTTTTATGAGTGAAATGCTAAATTGACGCATCATGGAAATGTGAGAATTAAGTAGAGTTGTCTAGACATACCTTAATTGGTAGTCAACATATACCTATTCACATGTAAGCATCATCATGCTTCACTAGGGTCACAACAATAATACAATTGCCAACATACCAATCAAGTTATTTTTTTGTCAATGATTATCAATGCCAATATAGTCAACCCATAAGTTGGAATATGTATACAAAGGTTACGGATACATTTAAAACATTAAAATAATATTTATTAAATTTGATTTATCTCATTACTCTTTGTATAAATTGAGATAAATAAATTCATGAACCACATCTTCAAAAATTTACAAGGGTACATTAACCATATCTAGGTAATTAATTACTAGAAGCTGATTTTAATCCAAAACATATATTTTCAAAGATTTTAAGGAATCAACAAATTTTATTACTAACATGCTTATTTATAAAACTAAAAAATGCTTAGTAAGTTATGTAAACCATTTAATAGTAACACAATCTTCCATCACAAGCATTATCTTGTACAAAGATTTAATATGAAAAATATGGTTCCAAGAAGGACTATTAATACCCATTCAATTTAGTGAAACATTATTAATACCATATTAACCATATAATGCATTCACATTTATACTTTGGAAATTGGGTTGATCTAATGCAGTATTAAGAGTCTTCTAATCAAACCATATTGCATAATATCAACATAGAAAACCATATGCAATCTCATGGAAAAGTCTAGCAACCAAATTAATTTTAGTTCATCTAGCTTTCCCATAGTCATTGACTAATCTTATAAATTTAGTTTATTAAACTAAAACATATAATTCAATTTTGACATTCAATAAGTGATTTAAAGATATACAACTTTAATTTTTTAATACCTAATTCAATATTTCATATAACTTTTAAAATTTAATAAAACAACTTATGTTTAAGTTCCAAAAGTAACATCATATTAATCCCAAATTGCCACCATGCCACCATTAAGGTGCTTATGTAATAAATGAATCAAATAGGGTTTTTACATTCTAATTTATACCAAAGTGATGTTAAACAAAATTCCATTAATGCTTACAAACCACATTCACCTTCCAATTAACATACATAAAACAAAGGAATAGTACATGATTGTTCCTTAAAAAATATAATTAAAGACTACCTCAAGTAACCACATGAATTTTCAACCTCCAATGCATGTTATAGCCAAAACCCAAAATAAATATAAGTATTGAGTTTTCATTATGCATGGTTGAATGAAATTATAATATAAAAATTATACAACACAAAAATTTAGTTTGATACACAATCAAGATTTCCTTTGATGCACAATCAATTGTGATTGAGTAAACTCGAAAGTGACCAAATTAGGAATTACATGAATGATCATCCATGAATGAATTGATAATATATTCAATAATACATATGAAATCCTCTTAATACTATAATGTGAGTACAATGATTATATTTATATTTATATCTATAGCCAATACAAGAATAACCAAATTTCTCAAAATAAAAAAACATAACAATGAGTATTTTAAGTAGACATTTACATGCTTTAAATATTATATGGATCCATATGGTTGAATCATTTTATATCCAAGTAAATATAAAACAAAAGTTACATCAGTTCAAATAAGATGGCTTTTCGCAATATTGCCATACTATTTGATCTCACTATGCCTCCATAAATCATTGGCTTGAACCAAAATATTATTCACCATCACCAAATTTTATTCTCCCTTTGAAATCAAATGACATGAGAGAGTCTAATGTACCAAATGAGCTCATCCATGAGGTAGGAAAGATCCCTACCCAACCCCACCATCGGTCTAGGGCTGCAATGAATCCTCAAAAACCATTCACAAAGAATACAATAAATGAAACCAAATTAATGCAAGAGCAAGACAAAGTACAACACATAAATATTTAAAATACAAATTAAAAAACTCACATCAAAATAATAAAACCAAGTAGCTCTACATAGTTTCCAACCAAAATAGTGGCTGAGTTTATAGCATGTCTATGCACCATCTTCATGTGAGACAAGCTTGGAAAAATCTCTACATAGTGGAATAGCATTACATAGTTCCTTGATTCTCATTATATGATAACCCATAATAAATTCATGCAATGTAAGGACACTTATAATAATGTGTTAAGGCTTCGTTGCTTTGCACCACAAAATGTAATTTTCCAAAGACCCACCACAAACTAGGGTCTTTTAGTTCATATTTGAATAAAAGTGAAAAATGGAAACAAGGAAAGGAGAGTGTTTTATAACATTTCATTTTTACAAAGGAAAATGTAATGAGAGAGAGAGGCTATATGATATTTCAAAAAATTACTTATCCCCAAAATCCTGCATGTTTTCTCTCTTCTCTAAGTTTTCATCCTTGTCTTTCCATTGGTGCCATTTTCAAACATTATCCTCTCTTTTCCTCATCTCCAATTTTATCTCCCTTTTCATTACCATTTCCATGTTTCCACTATCTCTTCCCACTTCCATCATGGTTCCAAAAATAAATATGTGCATTAAATTAATGGTGGTCATGAAACCTTTGTTTTTTTTACCACTAATTTTCTAACAACTGACCAAACAAAGAAACTGAGTGATGGCATTTGAAAGACTTTTGCCTAGTCAAGGGTTGAAATATCTCAAAACCATAATCATTTTAAAAATGAATATTTTATATCCCATGTAAGTCAATGTGCATGGTGGTTTCCATCATGACCCCTTTCTGTGTCCATTAAATAAAAACAAGTTTTAAACTTTAGAAACCTACCATGGCCTTAACCATGGTCTCAAAAGTAGTTCTTTAAAAATTTTAGACACCTTAATATGCATTAAACAAGGCCATAAAACAAGATAAAATCCACTATTAAATAAGGAGATAGACCCCAAGTCTTCTATTTTCATAGTTATGGTAATAGATAGCACCATAATTAGCCATGTGCCAATGATGACTACCAACTGTAAGAAATTAACTCATCCAAAGGCAAAATGAAATAACTCAAGCATGAATAAAATTGAAAAATATGTCACATAACTAAAAACATGAGGCTTGGTGGACACCTTTTTATTTCTCACTTACCTTTTTGAATTTTGTTTACATGCATGCAATGACATGATGTTTGGGTGATCCTTCTAGGCCCAAACCTAGCTCATCCATTAGTTATTTACCTAAAATCATGAAGTGACATCTATGGTACCAAAACATAAAAAGTATTATGAAATCATACTAAAATAATATAACCAACTAATGAAATAAATCCATAATAAAATTATTAAACATGAATCAGATAAAAATAGATGTAGTCTAATTATGTTCTAACTTAGAAACAATAACAAAAACATATGAAATAGTGAGATAACCAAAAATATCATAGTTTACCCAGGTGGGATATGACATTTGCCTCCTAAAAGATCACCATCCCTGGGGCTTACAAAAAAAGGTGAGGATAATGTTTTCTTAAAATTATTTCATCTTCCTATGTTGTACTACTCTCACTCAACTGATCCCATTGGACCAAAACTTGCTAAATTTTTATTATCCATAAATCAATGATATAATGAGATAGGATATTTATGGGGTTGATCTAAATCATTTCATCTTATGCCACCTATAGATTAGTCTAGTCCAACACATGAGAGTTATCAAAAACATATTTACATAATAACGCACATGAAACACATCATGTATTTTTGAGAGAGAGGGGGGGAGAGCTAGATGGTAGGAAACATGATTAATATTTCATACTATGTCAAATGAACTAACATATGATATTTTACCTATTAGAGGCATTTTTGAGCCTTTGCTTAATAAGAGCCATTTATTTATCATACTCATTGGAGATAATAAAATTAGCCCAGATCTTAAAATTCCCATTGGGATATGGTAGAAAAATAATTGGAGATAAATTTACAACTCTTTCAACTTTAGGAAGGTATCCTAACATTAGGGAGACCACACAAATTTTCACGCTTTCTTCTATAGAGAAGTGATGGGGTTAGTAATTCTAGAAATATTTTCAATGAACCTTCTATAATAATATACTAAACCCATAAAGCTACAAAATTCATGCATATTTTTATTATTAATCCACTTCCTTATGGCCTTGAGTTTTGTAGGGTCTACTTAGAGACCTTACCTTTATATGATGTGTCTCAAGTAATGAGTCTCGCTTTGGTAAAATGAGCTTTTAGTCAACTTTCTAAAAAACTTATGTTTCCTTAGTATTTTTGAGACTAAGCATTTGTTTTTTTCATGGTCTTTATCATTATTGGAATAAACTAGAATGTCATCCATGAAAACTAGCATAAAGTGATAAAGAAATTACTTGAACACATTATTCATTAAATTCATAAAGGTAGTAAGAGTATTTTTAAAATCGAATGGTATAACTGTGAAATCATAATGACCATACCTTGTTTTAAAGGTTATCTTATGCCCATATTCATTATTAATACAGAGTTGATAATACCACAATCAAAGATAAATATTAGAGAACACAATAACCCATTTCATTTCATCAAAAAGATCACCAATTTCTTAGAATGGGGTATTTTTTCTTGATAGTAACTTTGTTCAACATACGATAGTTAATGCAGAGCCTCAAGGTGTCATATTTATTTTAACAAAGAAAACTGGGGATCTCCAAGGTGAGACACTTGGTCTAATTAGTCATTTTTACAGTATCTCTTGTAACTAAATTATAAGTTCCCTTAGATCAACTACATTCATCTAATATGGGGATTTGGATCTAGGTGCTAATTCAAGTACTATATGAATATATAAATTGAAATCTATCCATGGAGGTTCCTTGGAGAGTTTATTTAATTACACCATGTACAATTTACATCTTTTTCTAATAAGTCTTTTCAAGTACAATGCCGATATAATCTTTTTGGCCACATGATTCATTATGCCTTGTAGTTATACCATATTAACCAAATCATCAAGGTATTTCACCTTCTTGTTAAAATTATCAAGATTTTATTTATGTTGTATCCAATCCATGCCTAAAATTAGGCCATAGGATCTAAGTAGTGCTAAAAATAGATTTACTTGATTCTTAAAGACCACTAAATCCAATTTATATCATTCCAAACATTTGAGAATAACCACCCTCTTACCATATCCAAAATATACCTCCCATACTTCTCTTAATTCTTTTGCTTTACAATTATTAGCGACTAAAGGGAAAATAAATCTTTCAGTATTCCAAAAATCAATGAGAAGATCCAATGAAAAACTAGAAATTATACCTTTGGTTTCAATAGGTGTTGCCTAGAAATCAATATTCGTATTATCCATAATAATATAGACATGGTGATTAGTGAGATCGTTAGCCTTCAATTGTGGGCAATCCTTCATGTAGTTATTATCAACACATTCCCAACATTACATTATCATGGAGGAAAAGGAACATAATTTTCTCTAGTGGTAGGGCCATGGCAATTGGTTTACTACTAGTTTCAATTTCCATCAGGATGCCTTACAAATCTTTTGAGGTTTATAACCCTTATTAGAGTTTTGAAATTTTATAGAATTATTGTTTCACTTGGAAAAACCTTTCTTAGATTCATATTTTTAAAAATTATTTCTATTTTGAGGAACAAAATTCTTAGGATTTTATGGTATCTTATTGTTTTGATATTTTTGTCTTGCCTCTTGGTGAGACTTCTCTTTCTCCTCTACATGATGTGTAGATTCTATGGTAACAAACATGGTGTGAGGGTTTATCATGTTGACATCATACATATAAACCTCATTTAAGATAAACTTTAAATTAGTTACCTTGGTTTATTTTTCACACATATAATGCAAATAACATAAGATACTAAGGATCTTGTTCTCATATTCCATAACAATCATTTTTCTTAAGCAACTAAAATTCAATAATCTTCTGCTCTTTGTAATTTCCATTCAGGTACCTTTTTATTAAGTTCCTCTCAATGATCTTCTAGGAGAGGGTCATGAGGTCATATCATTTGAGGGCACATAATTAGTTCCACAATAAGGTTGAATCACCTACCAAATGTTAAGATCCTATGTTGGCCTTGATGCTAGAACCAATGTTATGTAAAGTGAAGTATTTTTACATATTCACCATCTAAGCTTCAACAACATCACTAGTTTTTCCACTAGAATAAGTAGGTGGACAAATTTCCTTAAACTCTATGATAATGGGATTTACCACATCATTTTATGTAGGATTGTCTTCCCTTGGCACCACTTCCTACTCATTCCCTTCAATGCACATTTTCCAAGTCTACCAAACTTTGTCCATAGGCTTGCATTTACACTTGGATGTTATAAAGAACACACATAATACCATTTAGGACAAAATTATTACCTACATTTCCTTTTGAATTATTATTAATGTTGACATGATCATCCTTAATAAACATATTTCAATTATTTCCTCTGATATCATTATTACAAAAGTCCATATTGACATCATTATTTGTAATGTGACAATCAACATTGTTATAATCCGCATTTCTATTATCATTACCGATCAATGAATTATTATCAACATTACCTTTATTGGCTTATGTCATCACCATCCTAAGAAACAAAAAAAAAAAAATAGTCACATTATTTCTAGATATCCCTAGTGTAAGAACCTAGGCTCTGATACCATTATCATGAACCCCAAAACCCAACTACAAAAAAATTGAGTTCTAGGGTCATGAATCTTAAAATCTAACATTTAACCATCTACACTAAAGGTAGTTCCAAATTTCTATGAGTTAGGTGATATATTCATACATAATGTCAATGCAAGAATCAAGTAGAGTCGGCTAGACATACCTTACTTGGTAGTCAACATCTACCTATTCACATGTAAGTATCATCATGCTTCACTGCGGTCACAACAATAATATAATTGCCCACATCCTAATTAGGTGATTTTATTGTCAATTATTATCGATGATAATATAATTAACCCATAAGTTAGAATAAGTATACAAAGGTTAAGGCTACATTTAGAATGTTACAAGAATTAATCTATTTAAACCTGATTTATCTCATTACCCTTTGTATAAATTGAGAGTGATAAATTCATGAACCACATCTTTAATAATTTATAAGGGTACATTAACAATATTTAGGAAATCAATTACTAGAAGTTGATTTCAATCCAAAATTTATATTTTTGAATATTATATGGCATAATTGACCTTTATTAATGACATGCTTGTTTATGAAAGTTACAACATGCTTAGTAAGTGATGTTAACCATTTATAGATAAAATAATCTTCCATCACAAGCATGATCTTCTATGAAGATTTAATAAGTGAAATATAGCTCCAAGGAGGACAATTAATACCCATTCAATTTAGAGAAACATTATTAATACCATCTTAACCATATAATGTAATCACATTTAAACTTTGGAAAGTGGTTTACTCTAATGTGGTATTAAGATCCTTCTAATCAAACCATAATATATAATATCAACATAGAAAACTATAAGTGGAAAATCCTAGTAATTGAATGGATTTAAGCTCATTAGATTTCCCATAGTTACTAACTGCTCTTTCACATTTGGTTTATTAAGCTAAAACATATAATTCAAATTTGATATTCAATTAGTGACTAAAAAATACACAACTTAAATTTTTTAATACTCAATTTAATAATTCATACAACCGCTAACATTTAATAGAATAACTTAGGTTCAAGTTCTAAAAGAAGCATCATATTAATCCCAAATTTCCACCATGCCACCATTTAGGGGATTCTACAATAAAGGAATAAAATAAGGTTTTTATATTCCTATTTCCACCAAAGAGAAGTTTAACAAAAGTTACCTTAATGTTTACAAATTTCATTCACCTTCCAATTAACATGCACAAAATAAAAAAAATGGTACATGAAGGTTTATTAAATAATCCAATTAAAGACTACCTCAAGTAACCCAAAAAATTTCTAACCTCATATTTTATATCCATAATCCAAAAGAAATACAAGTACCAAGTTTCCATTATGCACAATTAAATGTAATTGTAATATAAAAATTATATAACACATAACTTTACTTCAATGCATAGTAAAGATAAACTCATCAAATCCTAACTCAAATCATTCAATATTTCATTTGATGTAAATTAAAATATGATTGATTACACTTGAAAGTGACCAAAGTAATAATTACATGAATTCTAATCCAAGAACAAATTAAGACTACAGTCAATCATACTTAAGAAATTACAATAATGCCACTATAATGACTATATTTCTATTTGCATCTAATGCTAATATAATGAGGACCAAAATTCATCAAAATAACAACATAACAATGATTATTCTAAGCATACATTTACATGATTTCAATATTACATGGATCCATATGGATTAATAAGTTTATAGTCAAGTAAATATAAAACAAAAATGACAACAATTCAAATAATGTGGCTTTTGGAAATACTGCCATACTATTTAATCTCACCACACCAAAAATCATTGAAACAAACTAAAAGAATTACCGCCATCACTATAATTTATTTATCCTTATATATCAAATGAAATGAGAGAGTCTAATGTACCAAGTGAGCCTATCCATAAGGTAGGAAAGATCCATACCCACCCCAACCATCAGTTTGGGATTGCAAGGAGTCCTCTAAAATCCATCCAAAAAACATGCAGGAAACAAAATAAAATGAATAATATATCAAGACCAAGTCCATAAAATAAATATTCAAAATAAAAATACAAACACTCTCATCAAAATAACACAACCAAACAACTATACACAGTTACCAACCAGACTAGCGGTTGAGTTTTCAACTTGTTTATATGCCATCTTTAGGTGAAACAAGCTCAAAAAAATATCCACATAGTGGAATAACCTTCCTAAATTAATTTATTATAATTAAATGATCACCCATGATACATTCATGCAATATAAGGACACTTATAGTATTGTGCTAGGGCTTCATACCTTTGTACCACAAAATGCAATTTTTTGAAGACCCACCACAAACCAGGGTCCTTTAGTTCATATTTGAATGAAATCAAAAAAATGGAAACCATAAAAGGAGAGTGTTTTATAACATTTAATTTTTACAAAGGAAAAATAAATGAGAGAGAGGCAATATGAGATTTCAAAAAATTACTCATTAACAAAATCCAACATGTTTTCTCTTTTTTTCTGAAGTTTCCTCCTCATCTTTCCTTTTATGCCTTTTCCAAAATTTTCCTCTATTTTCCTTGTCTCCATTTCCATATCCACTTATGTTACCATTTCCATTATGTTTCCACCTCTTACCACTTATATCAATGTCTAAAAAATAACCACGTGCATTAAATCAATGGTAGACATGAAACCCTTGTTTTTCTTACCACCACATTTCTAGTAGTTGACTATACAAAGAAACTAAATGATGGCCTTTGAACATATTTTTCCTATTCAAGGGTTGAAATATCTTTAAAACATAATAATTTTTAAAATGATTATTTTATATCCCATACAAGTTAATGTGGATAGTAGTGTCTATCATGACCCCCTTCTTCGGTCCATTCAAAATAACAAGGTTTTAACCTTTATAAATCCACCATGGCCTTAACCAAGGTCTCAAAAGTGGTTCTTTAAAGATTCCAAACATCTTAATATGAATTCAAAAATTCCATAAAACAAGATTAAAACCACTATTTAATAATGATACAAAACCCAAGTTCTTCCCTTTTCCTAATTATATTAATAGATAGTAACATAATTGTATTGATGTGGATTTATTGCACACTAGGGAAACTTACAAGGTAGCCTCTAACATTATAGGATAAATTAAAAACATTCACTTCAAGGTAAGAGTTTTATGGTATTAGGTTTTGTAAACAACTTGGTGGTGGAATAGTAGTGAGAATAACAATTATTTACCTCATATGGTTTAGATATGATATGAGTCTAAACCTACTTGATATGGATGTATGGATAGTGAATATAACTTAAGGTGGTAAGGATAAAAATAAAAATAAAAAATAAATAAGCGTAGGGTAGAAAATAAGGTTTATGATTCAAAATTAGATGAAACCCTTCTAAACTAGATCTTTAACTATAGGTTAGATAAGTAATCAAAAACCAAAACTTGTTGCAAGTTACTAATAGCACACAAAATAGTCAAACATAGTTAAAATTCTATAGAAATGAAATAAAATAAACTTCAATGTACATCATCAAAGTTTCTACATTTTTAAGATTACAGTTGCATATACACAAAGAGATATTATTATTATTATTATTATTAAATAAAAGCATTTAAATTAGCTCCTGCACAATATGAATAACTATATCAGAAGAACACTTCCACACAACCTAAAGATTAAAGTACCAAAATGAAGTAACTTCTTCAATGAATCAAAAATTTAGAGAAGAATAGAACTTAAACATCAATAAAAAATTATAGAACAACATGTAAGATTTATTATTTATATTAATATCCAAAATTCTCCTCCATTTGGAGTTGGGAGGATACATGTATATATAGCTTGGGGAGTGGTTGCCTCATCCTCCAAGCAAAGTCCAAATTTACAATTCTAATTTTATAACTCATGCAAATTATGAATGTATAGGATATAAATAATTGAATCACTATAATGAAATTACTTATATGATTTGAAATAATATAACTACATATCAAAAAATTAAGAATAAAATAAACATATCCATAACAAAAATTGGTGAAAGAGCATAATACTTGAATATTATGACTGAGCCACTTTGAGGGGGAAACATCCACAATAATGCAATAAGAATAAAATTCATAATCTGATGATAAAATAATAATCAATATCTCCTATAAATACTCTACTTAACCATGGTTATTTTATACACTGACCATACTATGAACACAAAGCAATACAATAAGATAATATGAAGTTGTGTAAACCACAAGTTGGCCACACATATCCATTTACACACTAAAGGTTAACGGTGTAGCATGCCCCTCCCCTTAAAAAAAATGTTTTACTTAAAATTTAATCAAACCAAGATATTACTACATGAACACTTCATCCTCCCATGTGGCATCTTTAGAATGTAAGTTCTTCTATTTGAGCAAATACTCCTTAATGGCTTTGGTCTGTAATTACTTAGTATGCATGTGAAGGATCTCTTCAAGATCCTGAATGACTCAACCTTATTCATCTAATTTAGGTAACTCATTCTAAGTGTAAATTCTATGTATAATTAACTTCTTTAGGAAATATACATGGAATACTGAATGTATGTGAGTGGATGGTGGTAATTCCAGCTTATAAGTCACTCTACCAATTTTTTTACAAGATCTAATAAGGGCCATAATACTTAGGTGACAACTTGTTATCATTTTTTAGTTTCTTTAGAGACATTTTATTACATGGATATAAATGCATAAAGATCGAATCACCTATGTCAAAATGCTACTCATTGTAATGTTGATTTGCTTGTTGCTTCATTATATTTTGTGTCATTGCTAAATTCTCTCATAAACTCACTAGTACCTCATATTGATGGTGAATATGTTCATCAACATCTCAAACCTTAGAATGAATCATAAATGAGGAAGTGATGGATGAGGTTTGATACCCATATAATTACACAAAGGGAGACCCCTTGAAATAAGTTTGAAAATAAGTGTTATGCCACCATTTGGCAACTAGAAGCCAATGAATCCATTTGTAATGTTTGTTAGAAACAAAAAAATGAAGATACTAACTTTATTTTTCCATTAGATTTAGGATGATAGGATGAGCTATGATCCAACTAGATACCCAAACATGTAATTAATTTAGACCAAAAATTAATATTAAATATGGGATCTTGGTCACTTACAATGTTATTTGGAGTACTATGTAATTTTTGAATTATATTGAAACAAATATTAGCTATTGTACTGAAAACAAATGGATGTGATAAGGAACAAAAATAAAAATACTTGGTAAGTCTATCCATAAATTCCATGATAATACTTTTATCCTTAGACTATACTAAACCAATAATTAAATCCATGGACACATCCTCCCAATGTTGGCTAGGGATGGATAAGAGTTGCAAAAGACTTGGGGTCTTAATGGTTTCACATTTGTTCTATTGACATATCATGCATTCAACCACACATTTATAAACATCCCATTGAGTCTTTCCCCAAAAAACTCTTTCTTGATTCTATGATATGGTTTCAAAAATCTTAGGTGACCTCTTAGTCGAGATGAAAAAGTTCTTGAAATATTTTATTTTTGAGAGAATGCTTACAAAGGTATAATATGTATTTATACCATAATATATTTTCCATCCATGCAAATTTTTTAGCTCCCCTAGAACGCTAATGAATATTTTGAATCAAATTATGGGTAGCACTATCATTCTCCCATTTTGATATTGCTTCCTCTAGAAAATCTACCCGCCAAATAGTCATTGCACATAACAATGCCTCAACTGATTCATCCCTCTAGGATAGTGCATATACCACCACATTTCCCACCCTTTCTTATATACTATTTAAAAATCATAGCCTAAAAATTTATTAACCCACTTTTTTAGTTTTTAAGATGAAAATCATTGTTCTAAAAAATATTTGAGGCTATCATGATCAATCTTTACCTAAAATTGATGACCCATTAGATAAGGTCTCCATTTCTTGACTACATGTAGAATAGCCATCATATCTTTATGATAGATTAGTTTTAGCCTATGTTTTTCTTTATTTGGAAAATTTCAAATTCTAGTGGCCTAACTTATTGCATGAGTACAACTCCCATGCTATATCCTGATGCATCACACTCCATAGTAAAATTTTATAAAAAATTTGGAGTAGCCAAAAATAGAGTTGTGCACATAGCCATTTTCAGCTATTTAAATGCCTTGGTATTTGAATCAATCCATTATAAAGAGCCTTTATTCAATAAATATGTGAGTAGGGCTACAATACTACCATAGTTTTTGACAAACCTATGATAGTAACTAGTTAGCCCCAGAAATCCTCAGAGGTTCTTGAGGGTCTTGGGAACCTACCACTCTATCATTGCTTGGAATTTTTTAGGATCAAATTTCACTCCTTCATGTGAAACAATATGACCCATGTACTCCACCTCTTAGACACCAAAAACACATTTGAAATATTTGGCATAAATTTGATGTTGTTCTAAAATTGAAAGTACCTATTTCACATGCTTCAAATGGTCATCCCAATTTTTGTTGTAGATGAGGATATCATCAAAAAACATTAATACAAACTTTATCAAAAATGGCTTAAAAATAGTATTCATCAAACTCTAAAATATAGATGGTGCATTTATGAGGCCAAAAGGCATGACCATAAATTACAAATGGCCTTCATGATTTTTGAAAGTTGTTTAAAGTATGTCCTCATTATGGATTCAAATCCAATGATACCCAAAATGAATGTATAACTTGGTAAAATAAACAACACCATGCAATTCATATATAAAATCTTCAATTATTGGAATAAGAAACTTATCTTTGATGGTGTACTTGTTGAGTTATCTATAGTTTGGGCATATATTCCAAGTGTCATACTTCTTCCACACAATGACCACAAGGGAGGAATATTTTCTTTGACTATGTTAGATGATTCTCACCTCCAAAATCTCCTAAACCAAATTTTTAATTTGAATCTTATGGGCATATGGATACCTATAGGGTTTGATTTTGGGTGGTGTAAATCCCAAAATGAGCCTAATGGCATGATCATGTGCATGAATTGGAGGAAGTCCTTTTAGCATGTTGCAAAAAATAATATAATGGTCATTTAGTACCCTTTAAAAATCATGATGTATAGAATCCTTAGTTGGTTGAACCTCTATGGAAAATAAGTGTGCCATAAATCCCTTAGCACCTTTTCTAAGAATATTTGACATCTGATGGGAACTAACTAGTTGTGTAGATTTAACTCATAATCCACATAGTTTAAAGGTATTACCTTATAAATGCAATCTCATAAATAGTTTCTGGAAATTAATATCAATAGTGACCAAAGTGGTGATCCATTATACTCCCAAAATAATGTCATCTCTTGCCATGGGAATAACAAACATAAGGGAATCTAACAAGTAGTCTCCCATAATAAGCTTAATGCTATGGAATTTTCAAAAATAGTTGATGGTACCAACATCTACAATCATAACCTAAAATTATAGATTTGAGTAAATGAAATAGTTCAAATGAGTAGCCAACTTATTGTAGAATAAGTTATAGGTATTCCCAGATTCAATTATCATAGTCACCATCTATTTATTTAGGAAACCTACCAAAAAATTTTGAGTACTAATGCCTAAAAGTGCATGACAAGAAATATTAGGTAGAAAATATTTAGATTCATCTTTAGGTCTTCCAAACCTGGTCCTGAATCCTCATCATCTTCTTCTTCCTCATTGGCACCTTCAATGTAAAACAATTTTTTTCATCACATCAATTTCCTCTGCTCCATTTTATATCATAAACAAAACACAAATATTTTGTGCACTTTTATTTAATTTGTTGTGGTGTTAATTAGGTAGGCTATGGAAATAATGGTGCTGGGAGGTATGCTCACAAACATTAGTGAAAGATCTTTGTTTGATCAACTCTTTTTCCTTAGATAGTTATGCCCTTAATAAGGCTTTAGATAAATTACTAGGATGAAGCAGGTGAATATCCAATTGAATGACATCTTTGAGGCCAGCCAAAAATAGGTTAGGTATATTTTCCTTAGTGATGTCTACCACACATAAGGAAATATTCTAAAATTGGTGAATGTAATCCTTTACAATCCTAATATGATGCAACTTGGCTAGTTGGATGAAGTAGTTTTTTGAGATATTATTATGATAATCGAGTTTCATCTCTTCATAAAATATATATAAGGGAACCAATAGACCCTTCTTTTTATTTTGAGCACACAACCAATGATATAAAATAAACTGCTTAAGTTCTAGATATAGAGAGACCATGACCACATTTTATGAATAGGGAGCTTGATGTAGATTAAATAAATTTTTAATTTGAGTAATCCATGTGAGTGGATCATTACCATCAAAATTGTGTAAGTCTAATTTAGGAAACAATGGCTTCATAACATGGTTGGAATTGTGATTAGTTGGAGGAGAACAAACAAAAATGAGTGGTGGAGGGCTATTTTTAAATTATTGAGATGAAGAGTTGGCCAATTTCCTAGTGATTTTTTGCAATTGATCTCAGAAGCTATTCAGGTCCCTTCTTAGCCCTATGAATTCCCATTTAACTACATAAAAATATTATATTTCTTCACCATGCCCTATAATTCTAACCTAATTTATTCAACTATCTCTAAAATACTTGAATCATAAGTTTTTGACTCCATGTTGTCTTTATGAGGAGTTTTAGGTGTTTCTTGCCCTTTCCCGTGGCCACAAGTGTTAGGCTTTGCCATGCATAAACCTTAGGAGTGTTTTGACCCAAAAAAATGTATACGTGGATGATACCATTATGATCACCTCACTAAGATGAATGTAATTACCAACAATGTGTAAAAGGGTGAAAAAACTTGGCCCAAATAAGTGTAGAGATAGAATATACCATTGTGATCATCTTGTAGAGATGAATCTAATGAATACTAATTTGTATAAGGTAAAAAACTCTAGACTTATTATTATTTTTTACTCATAATGTTTTTAGTTTTTATAAAAAAACTCATGAATAAAACTATAGTTAAAATAAAATTCAATTCATCCTAGATCACAAGTTATGTTTTTCAACCTTCTAGTGCTCATGATGCTAGATTTGAAAAAACATGCACCACAAAAACTTGCCTAAATTGAAGCTTTGATACCACTTGTAATGAGATTACTTATATGATTTACAATAACAAAATTATATATCACATAATTAAGAATAGAATAATCAGATTAAAAATAATAATTGGTGAAAGAGTAGAATACTTGAATATTATGACTGAGCCATTTTGAGGGGGTAACTTCCACAACAATACAATAAGAGCAAAATTCAAAATACGATGATAAAAGACTAACCACTACTTCCTATATATACTCTACTTAGCCATGGTTATTCCATAGGTTGACTGTACTAAGAACATTGAGAAATGCAATAAGATAATATGAAGTTATGTAAGCCACAAGTTAGCCACATATATCCCTATACACACTATAGGTTAAGGGCATAACAATGGCCCAAATTACATAATTAGAATATAAATGCATATATAATCAATATAGAGTGAAGGTCTCAACCTTTGTAATAATATAATACAAGAAAAAAATATTCACATTCAACTATGGTGCCAACTTGGAACTATCCTAATAAAAAGGGGGTGCATGCTCGATGTACAAATGAAAGCAATATAATTTACTACATGTGAATAACTAGATAAAGTGGAAACTACTAGCGACATGGAAGTAGTCATTACTTAGTGCACATAAAACATTAAACTCAATGTTTATTACCTCAAAATTGAGCATGGGTGGCTTGAATATCCATAGGATTTCATCCATAAACCTTTTATGTTAAGCCTCTAAAGATATAAATTTTGATCAGAGGGTTTTTACCTTAGTCACTTTATCTTTCACAAAACTAATCAACTATAAAATCTCTTTGCTAGTATTATACATAGTGCCCTCAAAATTTGATTTAAAGATATTAATATCTACCTGGAGTAACCCTTCAAAATTAGGCATATTGACTATTTACCCTATTAGATTAATCACATTGATAACCCTCATATCTCTCAAAATTTCATTTGCCTCCCTTTCATGGAACGTGAATTATGTTACCAAGGCATTCATTTGTTAGTACCATTTGAATTCATCATCTCTCTCAAGAATCACATAGTTCAAGGCCCATATATCTTTTGGGGCCATCATTAGGCTCAGATGGTTGTATGCACTATTTATTGCACATTGCACCAAGAAGTTAAGACTTATTTACAATTATTTTAACTAATTCCAAAAGGTGAGTACCATTACTTGATGAGGTTGGGACTCAGCTCTGGAGGATATTATTGTGATTATGATATCATGTAGCTTCTTATCTTCACTCTAGACATTGTTCACTATTTCAATTAGAGATTGAATGATTTTTGCTTGTATAGGCCTTTGTTTGGATCATTCATAACTCCTATAAATTTATTTCATTATCTTCCTTATATTATCTATAAATTAACAAAATGCTTTTACATATTCATTGGGGTCATTGAAATTCCTCTTCTAATTATTGGCCAAGGGAAAAAAATTCTCCCTTTGTTCTAATACTATTTCCTCCCCTTTATTGTCCACTCTCTTACTCTTCCTTATCCTATGTATAGTGGTGATATTATTATCAAAGCATATAGTTAATGCTAGTAATTCTATAAGAATCAATCCCATTCTATCTCTTTTTCATTCTTGAGACTCTTTGACCATATCTAGGATAATGATTTCTCCATGGTCCTCATGCTGACTGGTCTCTATAGAGGTGTAAGGTGGTAAGGATCCTAGTGTAAATGTTGAATCACTTATTTGTATGGGAATTTGGGTGATTGTGGTAATGAACCTACTCTAATATAAGGTGTCTCAAAGTGGTGTAGTTTCCACCACATACTTTTTCTTCCCTAAAGTCTTCTTAGTTATCGCAAGGGGAGAATTGGTTTGGTGGATTGGGGAATAGACATGTCTAGTTGGGTGGATGGTCTAGGTGGTGCTCAAGGATTAAAAAAGAAACATTTATTAGGTCCTCAAAATGAACATTTCTTCTAGAGTATTTAGGGTTATGACCATTATTAGGTTTTTAATTGAAATAATCAAAATAATTAGAAGAATTAAAATCTTCTTTCTCACCCTCCTCAACACTAACATATGTATATAATAACTTAGTCTTTGAATAATATTCTTATAGTGAATAATAGGTGGAGAGTGGGGTAGAAATTGAAATAGTGGATGGAAATTTGACCATCTAAAAATCTACAACTCTAAAAGAAGTAAGAAAAGCCACTATTTTATCTAAAGCACACCTTTCTCTATTAATAGGAGTCCTTTATTTGCACCAACAACTGGTATCTCTACTAGAGTAGATGATTTTATACTAGTAAATTTAGGGGAGAGACTTGGATTTGAGGCTACAGGTGCTTGAGTAAGTCCCAGAGTAGGGGTTTCTTGTAATGTATATTATGTATATATCTCTAATGCCTTGTCTCTAAGTTCATAAATAGAATAATTCCATATAATTCCTAAGCTTTTAATTTCATTTTGAAATGCAAAATTAGGCATAGAAGAACCTTAATCTACATGAATTAACTCAATATTGGATAGATAACACTATATCTTTTGTTTTGATTTATTTATTTTATAACAATATGAAGAGAAGAATGGACATTGTTCTTATACTAACTTGGTATTCATAGCCTTGACAAAGATACCTCTAATTCCATTCTAAGCATTGTTCTATTGATAACCAAGAATCCATAGCCCTAATAGAGAATATTTGAATCCCCCTTCCTCCATAAGTTTGTATGATTTTTTTATTGAAGACTGGAAGAAGGGCTAGAAATGAACACTAGCTAGGTGTATGTATAAGAAAACTTATTTTTCATCAATACATCCCTATCAACATGCATCTATCTCAATGTTTTATTCTTTCTTTCAAGTTTTAGCATGTAAGAGTGTACTTTATTTTTGAAAATAAAATTTATTTATAAAACTTACATGAGGACATCAGATGAACCTTCAAATACCTTGTAAACTCATTCAATTTAAATAAGAACTTGATTCTAGTCATAATACATACCTTAATTTTGAAACTTTACATCTATATGGGGAAATCACTAATGAATACCAATTTTCATGTACCCTTTGTTTACCCATTATTGGGAGGCCTTTTCATGGTTTCAACATAAGAAGTTGATTGAATTATTCTATTGTTTTAATAAAACTAATCTAGAAAGCATAACAACTAACTACAAAATTAAAATACTGAAAACATGACAACTATCTAAGAAAGCAAATAATAAAATCATGAAATCTAATCTAGAAAGAAACAAACCTAATATATTGTCACTTTTATGTGTGAAGTCACAATAATTCATAAGGATATCTAGTTTTAACAACCATGAGATAATTTCACTAGAAAGTTAATATCATTACCTTGGAGGTCCATCAGATGAAATGCATTGTTATCGAGGATTTCAAATATTTGGTATGGCCCAAATCATAAAGGATTGAACCTATCATGCTACCCTTTATTTCATGTGCCTTATCCCATAAGAGAACTAATTTTGATATCCTAAAGGCTTTTATTTTAGATGATTTACTTAGCCATATTTTGATAATATCTTGGTGCTTACTGAAGCTATGTACTGCTTTAGTCCATGCATCTTTCATTTGGACTATGTCAAGCAATCTAGAATGGATGATTTCATATTCTCCCACATACTCTTGTTTGAATTGTACATTGGTAGTTTGAGAGTAATATGTAAAATTGATTTTTGTTCATACACTATCATGATAGGTGAATTCTTGAGGGCTTACTTATGCCTTGTTATGTCTTCCCATAGTGCATACTTCAACACTAGATGCCATTCTTTAGGTTTATCTTATGTTGATTTATTGATGGCATCCATTAGATTATTGTTTGTGGATTCTGAATCTCTATTCCCTTGAAGATAATAATTTAATTGAAACTTGATTATAATTTGGTTATCATGGCCCCATTATATAAATTTAACTGACTCAACATTTGGACCAATATCACAAACCAATGAAATTGGGGTCCCAAACTTGGTGAGTATATTTTCATACAAAAATTTGGTCATGTATTGGATTATAGAGTTCTTTATCACCATAAATTTTGTCTATTTGGCATAATAATCAATGGATATTAGTATAAACTTATGTCCTAAAGAGTTTGGATTGATTACCCTAACCAATTCCATATCTCATTGAGTAAAAAGACATTTTTCAATGACTGGTTATAAAGGCATGGAAAAATGCACTTACCATTTCATGAATACCTGACATGATTAAGGGCTTATTTAAAAACTATAGGCAAGTAGTATCCCATTCTCAATATTTTTTGAGTTGTTGCATTGCCTGAGGGATGTCTACTACATATTCTCTTATGTAAGTTATTCAATATGTCTATAGATTCCTTTTTTGAGACAACTCATGTAGATCCATTCATAATTTTTTATATACAAGACACCTTTATTTATCATGTAATGATTTGATTTGAGCATAAGGGCTCACCTCTACTCCTTGTTCAACTTGAGGGGATATGTACCCATGAGAAGGTAGTGGATTATATGAGCATACCAATCACCACCAGCTACCTGAGACTCATTGATTTTCTCAATGTGAATTTGTGGGTCTATCTTAGTCATAAGATGCATAATCCCTTTTCCATGTACCATCTTAGCTGGAATGATTTCAAGATAATTTTTTTATATTTTTTCCCTCCATTGTCCTCTTCTCTCTCCTAATTTATTTTGGAAAAGTGTGAGCTTGATAGTTGGGTTTGGAATGATGGCATATGTCTTGTTTTTAAGGATGTAGTACTTAAACTTATTTACAATTTTGATTAGTGCATATATTTTCTTGTCTATCATTGAATACTTCAACTCTGAATCTTTCAGATTAGTGCTCATGAAGGTAATTAGGTGTTCATTATAATCTACATTTTACATGAGTACCACTACTATAATTTCTTATGAAGTAAATGAATACATAAATAAATACTTAATAAATTCTAGGATAATTATAATTGGGGTTTGAGAAATAATTTTTTTGATATCATTAAAAGCCTTCTTATCTTCAGTTGTCTATTCTATTTTGGTGTCCTAATTCAACTTGGTGTTGAGTGGCTTGACAATCTATACAAATCCAAAAAATATTTTTCTCAAAAAGTTTATCTTTACAAAGAAAGAATTCAATTATTTTCTAATTTTAGGAGGAATTACTTTTTAAATAGCCTAGATACATTTTGGGTCGGTGAAAATCCTATTGTTCCCAAAATCTGTCACTTGCTTTTGTGGACAACATACCAACCATTTTGGTCCTGCAGACCAAAACTCTCTCTTTTCTTTCTCAAAAATGTTTTGAGTAGTTAAGTTTTTCAAATATTCAAGCCTTTTCAGCTAAGGAAGTTGTAGGTTCAATAGACGGGCTTTCTCAAAGGGAAGTTCAAAACACTTAAGGCAATTCCTTAGTGTTTTGAGGATGGTTCAATGCTAAGGTTCAATCAAAAGACTTAACGGCGGGCTTCAAACAATTGGAATGAACCATTGAACCATTGAACCCTGCCTTCGCAAGGTTCAATAAGTTTAAAGGTTCAATGGCTTTGACATACATAAAGAATAAAAGGATTCAAAGAGTTAAGATTGAACCATTGAACCATTAAACCGTGAAATTTGAAAGGTTAAAGGTTCAAAGGTTCAATGAGTTCAATGAGTTCAAAAAACTTAGAGAATGAAAGGATCCAGAGAGTTCGAAGCTTTAAAGGATTCAAAGATAGATCTGAACCATTGAACCTTGAACTAAAATGGTTCAAAGGTTCAAAGGGTTTAAAGAGTTTAAAGTTAGAATGGAAGCTTTGAGTGAATGAAGGAAGCGAAAGATTCTAGAAAGAAGTTCAACCAAATGGTTCAACCAAAGAAGAAAAAGAGAGAAAACACAACCCTTCACAAAACATTAAACCGTTGAACCATTGAACCTTTAAACCAAAAGAGTTCAAGGTTTAAAGAGGTTCAAATCAACTAGTGCCATCCTCACGGATGTCAATTTTAGGGTGATGGAATAACCATTGGTTTTCAAAAGACCTGAGAACAAGCTCAGCGACTACCCCAGAAAAGGAGCTGAAGGAGCCAGCATAAAGTGATAAGATAACCCCGAGAGCTCAGATCACCAGGAAGAGACAAAACATGGCAAGGAAGGAGGGAATGACTATAGAAAGTCTAGAAATATATGCAGAAGAGTTATTTTAGTAGGTGCAATAGTCCACTAGGTGGACATCAGAAAGAGCAAACATTTAAATGCATGGCCTATTTTTTTGCATTAAGTAAAGGCGAATAGACAGCCGTGTAAGCGTCATAAAGAAGATTAGACAACCCATGATTAGGAGGAGACATTTGAGATGATTCAGAATGCCAAAATCAAGGCTGATGATTTATTTCAACATGGTCCTTTTATAGATATTTAATGCATTCAATTCAACATGGGCCGTTTTCATGAAAACAAGCGCCCAAGTCTTTTTTGTGATGCTATATATTATAATCTCTCATTTTATATAAGGGAGATCACTCTATTATTAGAATCGAATCTCTACCCAAATTGAAAGGCAATCTAGAGACTTTGAGCTCAGACTATTAATCATATTTTGTTAAATGAATGAGAAAGCAAGCAACCTTTCAGACTTTGTGTTGGAATAAGATTGTGTCATCTAGGATATTGTTCTCATGTCTATTTCCTAAATACAATCTTGTCCATTTAATCAAACAAGTAGAACTAGTGAAAGTAAGCTAGAAGATGTCCTAAAGCTGACTACGGGAGACTTTTTGTTACCATAATTATCTTTTGTCTATGTTTTGTGTAAAGGATACTAGAGAGACTTTGAGCTCTCCTTATCCTTCATAACCCTTTACTCTATTCTAGTTGAAGTGGAGACTTTGGGTTATGCTTAAAACTACTATGTTCCTTTATCTTAATTAGTGGGAGGAACAATGAAAGACTTTGTGTTTTCATGGGTTTCTTGTGGTTTCTGTTATTACCCAGGAAGAATCTTGTTGTTGGCTGAATATCACTTCTGAAAGAAGAGAAGTGACTTCAGTAATTACACCAAAATTCTCTTCTTTTCTGTGAACATCATCTCTAAAAAAAGAGAGATGGATGGTATGATTTCACCCTTGTGTGTATTTTTAGCTTATGTATATATGCTATAGTATATAATAGTTTATAGGGAACCTCCCCTTGCTAAGAGGAGAGATTTGTCTCAATTTGGCTGTGGTCACCACATCCATTTTATTGTATAAATATCCTTATGCTATGGTTGATGCACTTATTTTGCTATCAGTTAGTTGGTGATAAAATATTCATCCAACAATTTTTGGTGACTCCACTAAGGATGAACGAGTAATTTTGATCTTTTTCTAGCAACTCCACACCAACAGTTTTTGGCGACTCCACTGGGGATGAATGAGTAATTTTGATTTTTTTCCTACAGCTCCACACCAATAGTTTTTGGCAACTTTGTTGGGGATGAACAAGTAATTTTGATCTTTTTCTAGCAGCTCCATGCCAACAATTTTTGGTGACTCCACTGGGGAACGACGTGAAGTAGAAAATAACAAGATAGCTTCATGCCAATAGTTTTTTGGTGACTCCACTGGGGAGAAATGCATAGTTTAAAGCCTCAAGATTCAAATTGAAGTAGTTTCAGTGCTTTTCCATTTCCATTTTATAGTTTGGTAGATCCACTATACATGCAAAGCTATAGATCTCAAGGTATTGTTGACCCTGTATTTGAGTTAGTGCAGCTAAATAATTTTGATCTTTCCCCTCCAACATCTTGCCTTCAGTGAACTAGGAGTTTTTATCCTACAAACATCAAGTCTCCAATACAAGGCAAAGCTTCTTTTTCCTCTGCTAGTAGAGCTTTGTTTATACATATCCTATAGAGATTTATTATCCCTCCTTTCAACAGCCATATCATGGCAGTCCAAGGCCCCTGGGGTAATACTTTTGGTCCCCTAAATCTGACCCCACCTCTATATGAGCTACCCTATAGCTCAAGAAAAAAATTCCCCAAGTTCTATGGTGATGGGAAGGTTCATCTTGATGAACATATTATAGCCTTTTGCATAGCCTGTGGTGTAATAGGCGTTGAATATGTAGTAACTGACTGGAACACTCTCAAAGCCAAATTTGAGGCTAGGTTCAAACCTATAGAAGATGCACACGCCCTATTAGCCCAGCTTACACAAATGAAGAAGGAGCCTCATGAACCCATGAGAGACTTCATTGATAAATTCAATAAGCCAAGGAACAGGATTCCCACAATTGCTTAGCTGACACCTAAGAATTTCAAATGCTTCTTCATCAATTCTCAGCTTCTTGAAGTGAGTTTCCTATTGAGGTGGGCTAGCCACATAGATCTTGCTGCAGCTCAAATTTTGGCCACTGAGGTTGAAGATGATCTTATCTTGGTAGGAAAGATAAGAAGAGATCCTAATAAAAGTAAATATTCTTCATCTTTAGAATATTCTTCTACAAGCACCACTGATCCTATGGTGCAAAAGCTAGAAAATGAATTGATAGCTCTAAAAAAGAAAATGGCACAAGGGATGTCTGCTCCTCCTTCTTATTGAGATATACCAAGGAGGATGTTTCCCAACTAGTGTTATCAAGGCAATGCTGCCAGAAATCAAGGGCAACCAAATTGCCTTCCTTCTCCACTAGGGAAGCTTGCCATTGAAGCAACACTAGCTAACTCAATAGTTGGTTATCTTGAAACTGAATCTAATTTTTCTTTCCAACCTGAGTTGAACCAAGAAGATGACGTTGATCTCTTTTCAAAAGGCCAAAAAGAATCAGCTGGTGACTCCAACATTGGTTTCTTAAATTACCAGGATGAACCTAGAAGTAAAGGAGAAGCATTTGATGGATCATACACTATATTTACCAGGTCTTAGAACTAGTCAGCTCAACAAGTAGATAAAGGAAAAATAGGGGAAGAATCTCGACCAGTAATTTAAATTGCTAAATGAGGAACTTCACTACCTTTCCAATTAAAGGACTCGGTGAGCAATAAAAAAGTAAGTACTTCAAATATTCCTTCACTTTCTACTTCAAATTCATACACCAATCCTACACCTAGTAAAAATTAGATTGATGGACTACCTTCCTCTATTTTAAATTCATTTTAGTCATTTGATATAATTGAACATGCTAAGAAGACCAAAATTCAAATGTTTGAGTTTAAATTCTTGTAATCTAACCTTGAGCAGTTGGATAGGTTAGTTCAATGTGTCAAGAATAAAACTATCCCTGTAGGACAAATTTTTTTGAAAGCAACTTGTGATCCCCCAAAGAACACACTTACCCAAAATAATCTTGTGATTACTCCTCTAGCTTCCCCTAGAAAGACATAACTGTTTTATGTCTCCCTACTAAAAATGGTCATCAGCTAAATAATTGCATTATAGATTTTGATGCATCTGACAATGTCATGCCTGCCAAAGTGGTAGAGTCTCTTAGTCTCACACTGGCTAAGACCTTTTCGAGATGTTTCTCCATAGAAAACAAACAAGTGCCTTTAATGGGATAAATAAAAGATGCTCAATTTGCATTTGTGGCCTTCCCAGATAAGAGAATCAAAATGATAGTCTTGGTGGCTGACGTCTCAGCCTCTTACGGCATTCTTCTTGGGAAATCTTTTTGCAAGGACATTGGTAGAGAGTTGAACATGAACCTCTCTGAGGTGAGGATCCTTATCAAGGGTGTCATGTAAAGGCAGCTTCTTGAGAAGGAAGCAAAGTATGTTGTCACCCAAATGTCAGCCCCTGAAGCTTAAATTTTGTTTGAGTCTTTAGGAATGGGTAACTACTTTTTGTAAACTGAGGATGTTCCTATTTCAGTAGATGAAAACTTACTGAGTGACAATCCAAAAAATTTAGATAAGACATCAAAAGAATTAATAGGGTGCAGTACACATGAAAAAGGATCTTCTCTTCTTGATGAAGAAAAATCTAAAAGAAGATCAAATTTTGGTGATATTTGGATTCTAGAATTTGATAGCAACAACTCTTCTACCAATTCTAGAGTTGGAGTTGTTTTGATATCTCCTCAAGGAGATATTTTTCCATATGCATATAAGTTTTAGTTTAGCAACACCAACAACACTGCTGAGTATGAATCATTGTTGCTTAGATTAAAGGTTGCTCAAGATAAAGGTGTTAAAATACTTCATGCTAAAGGAGATGATGAGCTGGTGGTTTGTCAGGTAAGGAACCTGTATCAAACCAAGAATGAGTGATTGTGACATTATCATAATCTAGTGTGGGACTACATTGAAAGCTTTGATGCTTTTAGTATTTTTATCATGCCCAAATAATTTAATAGTCGTGCAGATGTATTGGTTGTCTTTGTAACTCTCTTGGTCCCTCACCAAGATTTCAAAGAATATAGGTACACTGTCGAGATGGTCTTTCGACCAAGTGTACCTGATAATGTTGATCATTGGTAGGTTTTCAATGGTGATAACTAAATTATTGCTTTTCTAGAATAGATGGATATCTTTGAAAAGCTTCATTTTGAAGGCAATGAATTTCCACCTCAGGAATCAGCACTGAAAACAAATTCAAAAGCTGATGAAGAGTTCCTTCAGCTCAAAGGGAATAAAATTTCCAAAGGATTAGTTTATCTTGAGAATCTATTCGATAAAAATGATAGGTTTATCAAGGAATAGAAAATGGATTCAAAATCCTCCAAGGATTTTGATCAAATAAATTTGGGTATAAAAGATAATCTAAAAATGGTCAACATTGGAAATTATTGTACCCCTGATGAAAAACTCAAATTTATCACTCTGCTTCACCATTACATTGATGTTTTGGCATATTCATATGATGATCTAAAATCTCTCAGACCTAAAGAAATCAAGCATGAAATTCTTCTCAAGATTGGGTCGTTGCTTCACAAGCAGAAGCAAAGGCAGTATAACCCTAGGATATCAGGCATGATTTTGTCTAAGATACAAAAAATGCTGAATGCAAGGATTATTTTTCTAATTCATCATTCCACCTTGGTTGTGAATATAGTCCCTATAAGAAATAAGAATGGATAAATCCACCTGTGTGTTGATTTTAAAAATTTGAATCAGTCATCTTTAAAGGACAACTATCCCCTGCCCATCATGGATCAGCTACTACAGACAGTGACTGTCATTGAGATGTTATCAATGCTAGATGGTTTTTTGAGATATAATCAAGTAGAAGATGGTGAAGTAGACCAACATAAGACTAATTTCAAAACACCTTGGGGCACCTTTGCATATCAAAGAATGCCTTTTGGCTTGATCAATGTTGATGCCACCTTACAAAGAGCGATAGATCTTGCTTTCAGAAATGAAATGGGAAAGTTCATTATGGTATACCTTGATGACTTAATAGTCTTTTATAAGCATCATCCTAATCATGTGCATCATCTACAACAAGTGATAGAGTGATGTAGGTAGAATGGTATTTCTCTTAATCCTAAGAAATCAATTTTTGGGGTTAGTAAAGGGAAAGTTCTCAGTCACACTGTATCCCGAGAGAGCATAAAGATCGACCTAGAAAGGATCAAATCAATTCAAGACCTTTCGAATAGTAAGACTGCATTTCACTCTTTCTTTGGAAAGGTGAATATTTTGTGAAGGTTTATTCCTAAATTCATAGAGAAGACTCACCATATTGTCAATATGATGAAAGGCAAAGCCACTTTTAGCTGGATTGAAGAAGGCAAGTCAGCATTTCAAGACATCAAGAAAGCTATCACCCATGCCCTAATTTTGGTTTGTCCTAATTACACCAAAGACTTCATGATGTACAGTGATGCTTCTGAACATACGCTTTCAACCATCTTAGTTCAACAAAACAAAGAAGCTATGGAATCTCCCATATCTTTCATGAGTTTTCCTCTCAAAGCTCATGAGCTGAAGTATTCAAATATGGAGAAGCATGCTTATGCTATGGTAAAGGTGGTAAAACACTTCTATTTTACATCTTGAACTCACACACCATTGCTCTGGTCCCTGATACAACAGTCAAGTCCATACTAACTCAGTAGGAGTTTGGGACCAAAAGGGGCAATTGGATTGCCAAAATTTAGGAGTTTGATCTTGTTATCAAACCTACAAAGCTTGTGTGAGGAAGGGGTCTCTGCCAATTAATTGCTGATAACATACCAAAAGAAGTAGAGTATGAAGAAATAGGAGTTGAAGACACACCAATAGTTCTCTTTGTCACCACTATGAATGAGTGGTATTTGAATATTGCTCATTTTCTTACCTATGGTGAATGTCCAACTCACCTGTCTCGTAAAGAAAATAAGACTGTTAAGTTGAAAGCTTATAATTTTGTCTTTTTAGATAATGGTTTGTATAAGAGGAACCTTGATGGGGTATTCCTTCGCTGTGTGGATAAAGTGTAGCAGAACAAACTTTTGGAGTCCTTTCATAATTTGGCTTGTGGAGGATATTTTTTTACACATGTGACTGCCCATAAGATTTTGTGAGCCAGGTACTATTGGCCTACTCTATTTAAAAATTCATACACTTAGGTGCGTAGATGCGAGCTGTGTCAATAGTTCATTGGCAAACCCAAGTTATTTACGTTACCTCTCAAGCCTATGGTGATAGAAGAGCCATTTCAGTAATTAGGAATTGATTTCATTGGCACTATAAATCCATCCTCGTGTACTGGACATGATTATGTCCTTACAGCCACTAACTACTTTACCAAGTGGGTGGAAGCCATTCTAGTCAAGCATGCTACTTCAAAAGTAGTATGTAATTTCCTCAAAGAAAACATCATTTCTAGGTTTTGGGTCCCAACCAAGATTGTAATAGACAATGTAGCTTGTTTCTCTTCTCATGAGATCACCCAGTTCTGCTATTATTATGGGATTATTCTCTCCCACTCTTCTGACTATTATTCACAAGGAAATGGTCAAGTAGAATCAAGCAACAAGAACCTGGTGACCATTATCAGGAAGCTGGTAGATGATAATCAAAGAACCTGGCATAAAACATTGCTTGATGCTTTATGGGTAGATAGAATTACACCCAAGAGGGCAATTGGTATGTCTCCATTTAAAATTTTGTATGCTCTGAATGCAGAGATACTAATCACCCTAGAATTACTAGCGTTAAAATTAGCAGAGGCAATGGAAGATTCAACTTTTGAAAGTTCCATCATGAGCTTAATGAGCAACGAACTATGGTTGTAGACCGAATTGTTGCACATCAAAGTCTGGTGAAGAGACTCTTTGACAAAAAAACAAGGATTAATGACTTTCATATCGGAGATCAAGTCTTGTTGTGGGACAAGAGGAGAGAACCAAAAGCAATGCATGGAAAATTGGATTCCCTGTGGAGAGGCCCATTCGCCATTCATCGTTTAAATGGTGAAAATAGTTTATTGCTAAAATATCAATATAGAATGCCATTTACTGTACCTCAAAGTGGGCAACATCTGAAGCACTTCAATCCTTGAAGTATCAGATAAGTCCAGTTGTACATATATATATTTGTATAGTCTTTCTTTGTTTTATGTTTTTCATTTATTTTTGGGTAAGCATGACTCTGTAGCCCAATGGCATAGATGAAGGCATTGAGATTCTAGTTTTTACTCCCTTTGATTATAATAGTTTTCAATCGATGGAAGTTACCCAATTGGAGCTAGTTGGTGTTCCCAAAATCAGTCACTTGCTTTTTTGGAAAACATATCGACCATTTTGGTCTTGCAGACCAAAACTCTTTCTTTTCTTTCTCAAATTTTTTTTGAGCAGTTAAGTTTTTCAAATATTCAAGCCTTTTTAGCTAAGAAAGTTGTAGGTTCAACAAGCAAGCTTTCTCAAAGGGAAGTTCAAAACACTTAAGGCATTTCCTTAGTGTTTTGAGGATGGTTCAACACTGAGGTTCAATTAAAAGACTTAATGGTAGGCTTCAAATAATTGGAATGAACCATTAAACCATTGAACCCCACCTTCGCAAGGTTAAAAGGTTTAACAAGTTCAAAGGTTCAACGACTTCAATGGACTTAAAGAATAAAAGGATTTGAAGAGTTAAGATTGAACCATTAAACCATTAAACATTGAACTTTGAAAGGTTTAAAGGTTCAATGAGGTCAACTAGTTCAACAAACTTAGAGAATGAAAAGAACTATAGATTTAAATAAATACATCTGAACCATTGAACTGTTGAACCTTGAACCGAAATGGTTCAAAGGTTCAGAGTTTCAAAAGATTTAAAGAGTTCAAAGTTTAAATGGAAGCTTTGAGTGAATGAAGGAAGTGGAATATTCTAGAAAGAAGTTCAACCAAATGGTTCAATCGAAGAAGAAAAAGAGAGCGAACGCAACCCTTCACAAAACATTGAACTGTTGAACCATTGAACCTTTGAACCAAAAGAGTTCAAGGTTCAAGGTTTAAAGAGGTTCAAAGTGACTAGTGACATCCCCATGGACATCAATTTTAGGGTGATGGAATAACTATTGGTTTATAAAAGCCCTGAGAACAAGCTTAGTGACCAGCCCATAAAGGATCCAAAGGAGCCAACATAAAGTGAGAAGATAGCCCTAAGAGCTTAGATCTCCAGGAAGAGATAAAACATGGAAAGGAAGGAGGGAATAACTACAGATAGTCCAAAAATATATATAGAAGAGTTATTCTAGTAGGTGGAACAACCCACCAGGTGGACATCAGAAAGAGCAAACATTTAAAGGTGCAGCCTATTTTTTTGCATTAAGTAAAGGCGAATAGACAACCGTGTAAGTGTCATAAAGAAGACTAGACAACCCATGATTAGGAGGAGACATTTAAGATGATTCAAAATGCCAAATTCAAGGCTGATGACCTATTCTAGCATGGCCCCTTCATAGATATTCAATGCATTCAATTCAGCATGGGCCATTTTCATGAAAACAAGCACCCAAGTCTTTCTTGTGATGCTATATATTGTAATCTCTCATTTTGTATAAGGAAGATCTCTCTATTATCAGAAGTGAAGCTCTACCCAAATTGAAAGGCAATCCTGAGAATTTGAGCTCAGACTGTTAATCATATTTTGTTAAATGAATGAGAAAATAAGCAACCTTTTAGACTTTGTGTTGGAATAAGCTTGTGTTATCTAGGAAATTTTTCTCATGTCTGTTTCCTAAATACAGTCTTGTCCATTTAATCAAACAAGTAGAACTAGTGGAAGTAAGATGGAAGATGTCTTGAAGCTAACTGTGGGAGACTTTGTTCTACCATAATTGTCTTCAGTTCGTGTTTTGTGTAAAGCATACTAGAGAGACTTTAAGCTCTCTTTATCCTTCGTAACCCTTTACTCTATTGTAGTTGAAGTGGAGACTTTGGGCTATGCTTCAAACTCCTATGTTCCTTTGTCTTAATTAGTGGGAGGAATAATGAAAGACTTTGTGTTTTTATGGGTTTCTTGTGGTTTCTATTATTACCCAGGAAGAATCCTACTGTTGGATAAATATGACTTCTGAAAGAAGAGAAGTGCCTTCAGTAATCACACTAGAATTCTCTTCTTTTTTGTGAACATCATCTCTAAAAAAAGAGAGATGGATGGTATGATTTCACCCTTGTGTGTATTTATAGCTTATGTATATATGCTATAGTATATAATAGTTTATAGGGAACCTCCCCTTGCTAAGAGGATAGATTTATCTCAATCTGGCTGTGGTCACCACATCCATTTTATTGTATAAATCTCCTTATGCTGTGGTTGATGCACCTATTTTTATATCAGTCAGCTGGTGAAAAAATATTCACCCAATAATTTTTGGTGACTCCACTAGGGATGAATGAGTAATTTTGATCTTTTTCTAGTAGCTCCACACCAACAGTTTTTGGTGACTTTGCTGGAGATGAATGAGTAATTTTGATTTTTTTCCTGCAACTCCACACCAATAGTTTTTGGTGACTCTGCTAGGGATGAACGAGTAATTTTGATCTTTTTCCAGTAGCTCCATGCCAACAATTTTTGGCGACTCCACTGGGGAACGATGTGAAGTAGGAAAGAACAAGACAGCTTCATGCCAACATTTTTTTGGTGACTCCACCGAGGAGAAACATGTAGTTTGAAGCATTAAGCTTCAAATTGAAGTAGTTCTAGTTCTTTTCCATTTCCATTTTACACTCTGGTAGATCCACTGTACATGTGAAGCTAGAGAGCTCAATGACCTTATATTTGAGTTGGTGTAGCTAAATAATTTTGATCTTTCCCTCCATCATCTTGCCTTCAGTGAACCAAGAGTTTTCCTGCTACAAACATCAGGTCCCTAATACCAAGCAAAGCTTCTCTTTTCTCTACTATCAAAGCTTTGTCTATACATATCCCATAGAGATTTATTATCCCTCCTTTCAATAGCCATATCATGGCAGTCCAAGGCCCCTAGGGTAATACTTTTGGTCCCCTAATTTGACCCCACCTTTGCATGAGCTACCTTGTAGCTCAAAAAAAAATTATACAAGTTATATGGTGATGGGAAGGTTCATCTTGATGAACATATTGCAGCCTTTTGCATAGCCTGTGGTGTAATAGGTGTTGAATATGAAGACATTGCAGTCAGACTATTTGTTGAGATATTGCAAGGTGCTACTATAGATTGGTTTTATCATCTACAAGCACAAATAGTAACTGACATGAACACTCTTAAATCCAAATTTGAGGCTAGGTTCAAAACTATAGAAGATGCACACGCCTTGTTAGCCCAGCTTACACAAATGAAGAAGTAGCCTCATGAACCCATAAGAGACTTCATTGCTAAATTTGACAAGCTAAGGAACATGATTTCCACAATTGCTTAGCTAACACCTAAGAATTTCAAATGCTTCTTCATCAATTCTTCACCAAAAATTTCAATTGCTAAATGAGGAACTTCACTACCTTTCCAATTAAAGGATGTGGTTAGCAATAAAAAAGTAAGTACCTCAAATATTCCTTCACCTTCTGCTTCAAATTCGTAGACCAGTCCTACACCCAGTAAAAACTAGATTGATGGACTGCCTTCCTCTATTTCAAATTCATTTCAATCATTTGATATAATTTACCATGCTAAGAAGACCAAAATCCAAATGTTTGAGTTTAAATTCTTACAATCTAACCCTGAGTAGTTGGATGGGTTAGTTCAATGCATCAAGAATAAAATTGTTCTTACAAGACAAGAAATTTTGAAAGCAGCTTGTGATCCCCCAAAGAACACACCTACTCAAAATAATCTTGTGATTACTCCTCCAGCTGCCCCTAGAAAGACAAAATCATTTTATATCTCCCTATTGATAAATGGCCATCAACTAAATAAGTGCATTATAGATTCTAGCGCATCTGACAATGTCATGCCTGTTAAGGTAGCAGAGTCTCTTGGTCTCACACTAACTAAGACATTTGGGATATGTTTCTCCATGGAAAACAAACAAGTGCCTCTGCTGGGACAACTCAAAGATGCTTAATTTACATTTGTGGCCTTCCCAGATAAGAGAATCAAAATGACAGTCCTTGTGGCTGATGTCTCAGCCTCCTACAACATTCTTCTTGGGAATTTTTTTTGCAAGGATGTTGGTGGAGAATTGAGCATGAACCTCTCTGAGGTGAGGACCCCTATCAAGGGTATCATGCAAAGGTTGCTTCCTAAGAAGGAAGTAAAGTATGTTGTCACCCAAATGTCAGCCCCTAAAGCTCAAATTTTATTTGAGTCTTTAGGAATGGGTAACTACTTTTTATCTATTGAGGATGTTCCTATTTTAGTAGAGGAAAGTTTACTGAGTGACAATCCAAAAAATTTAGATAAGACATCAGAAGAATTAGAAGAATGAAATAATTTTTGGTGACTCCACTAGGGATGAACTGTTAGAAGGATTAGTTTCTCTTGAGAAGCTATTCGACAAATATGATAGGTTTATAAAGGAATAGAAAATGGATTCAGAATCCTCTAAAGATTTTGATCAAATAAATTTGAGTATAGAAGATAATCCAAAAATGGTCAATTTTGGGAATTGTTGTACCCCTAATGAAAAATTCAAATTTATCACTCTGATTCACCATTACATTGATGTTTTGGCATATTCATAGGATGATCTAAAATATCTCAGACCTAAATAAATCAAGCAAAAAAATCTTCTCAAGATTGGGTCATTACCTCACAAGCAGAAGCAAAGGTAATACAACCCTAGGATATCAGGCATGATTTTGTTTGAGATACAAAAAATGCTAAATGCAAGGATTATTTTTCTAATCCATTACTCCACATGGTTTGTGAATATAGTCCCTGTAAGAAAGAATAATAGAGAAATCCACTTGTGTGTTGATTTCAAAAATTTGAATCAGTCATTTTTAAAGAACAACTATCCCCTACCCATCATGGATTAGTTGCTATAGACAGTGACTAGTGCTAAGATGTTATCAATGCTAAATGGTTTTTTGGGATATAATCAAGTAGAATTTGGTGAAGCAGACCAACATAAGACTGCTTTCACAACACCTTGGGGCACCTTTGCATATCGTAGAATGCCTTTTGGCTTGATCAATGCTGACGCCACCTTTCAAAGAGTGATGGATCTTGCTTTCAAAAATGAAATGGATAAGTTCATTGTGGTATACCTTGATGACTTAACAGTCTTTACTAAACATCATTCTAATCATGTGCATCATCTATGACAAGTGCTAGAGTGATGTAGGTAGAATGGTATTTCTCTTAATCTTAAGAAATTAATTTTTGGGTTTACTGAAGGGAAACCTCTCAGTCACACTGTATCCTGAGAAGGCTTAAAGATCGACCCAAAAAGGGTCAAATCAATTCAAGAGCTTTTTATTCTTTCTAGTAAGACTATATTTCACTCTTTCTTTAGAAAAGTGAATTTTCTATGAAGGTTCATTTCTAAATTTGCAGAGAAGACTCACCATATTATCAATATGATGAAAGGCAAAGCCACTTTTAGCTGGACTAAAGAAGGCAAGTCAGCATTTCAAGACATCAAGGAAGCTATTGCCCATGCCCCAATTTTGGTTTGTCTTGATTACACCAAAGACTTCATGATGTACATCTATGCTTCTGAACATACGCTTTCAACCATCTTGGTTTAACATAACAAAGAAGGTGTGGAATCTACCATATCTTTCATGAGTTGTCCTCTCAAAGATCATGAGCTAAAGTATTAAAATATAGAGAAGCATGCTTATGCTATGGTAAAGGTGATAAAACACTTCCATTTTTACATCTTGAAGTCACACACCATTGCTCTGGTCCTTGATACAACAATCAAGTCCATACTAACTCAGCAAGAGTTTGGGACCAAAAGGGGCAATTGGATTGCCAAAATTTAGTAGTTTGATCTTGTTATCAAACCTAAAAATCTTGTGTGAGGAAGTGGTCTCTGCCAATTAACTGCTGATAACATACCAGAAGAAGCAGAGCATGAAGAAATATGAGTTGAAGACACACCAATAGTTCTCTTTGTCACCACTATGAATGAGTGGTATTTGAATATTGCTCATTTCCTTACGTATGGTGAATGTCCTGCTCACTTATCTCATAAAGAAAATATGAATGTTAAGTTGAAAGCTTCTAATTTTGTCTTGTGGGATAATGTTTTGTATAAGAGGAACCTTGGTGGGGTATTCATTCAGTGCGTGGATAAAGTGCAGCAGAACAAACTTTTGGAGTCCTTCCACAATTTGGCTTGTGGAGGATATTTTTTTGCACCTATGACTGCCCATAAGATTATATGAGCCAAGTAATATTGGCCTACTCTATTTAAAAATTCATACACTCGGGTGCGTAGATGCGAGCTATGTCAACAGTTTGTTGGTAAACTCACGTTGGCTGTGTTATCTCTCAAGACTGTGGTGATAGAAGAGCCATTTTAGCAATTGGGAATTGATTTCATTAGCATTGTAAATTCATCCTCGAGTGCTAGATGTGATTATGTCCTTACAACCATTGACTAATTTATCAAGTGGGTGGAAGCCATTCTAGTCAAGCATGTTACTTCAAATGTAGTATGTAATTTCCTCAAAGAAAACATCATTTCCAAGTTTGGGGTCCCAACCAAGACTATAATAGATAATGCAACTTGTTTCTCTTCTCATGAGATCACCCAGTTCTACTACTATTATGGGATTATTCTCTCTGACTCTTTTGACTATTATTCTCAAGGAAATGGTCAATCAAAATCAAGCAACAAGAACTTGGTGACCATTATTAGGAAGCTGGTAGATGATAATCAAAGAACCTAGCATAAAACATTGCTTGATGCTTTATGGGAAGACAAAATTACACCCAAGAGGGCAATTGGTATGTCCCTATTTCAACTTCTGTATGGTCTCAATGTAGAGATACCAATCACCCTAGAATTATCAGCATTAAAATTAGCAAAAGTAATGGAAGATTCAACTTTTGAAAGTTCCATCGACAAAAGGATCATGTACTTGACCGAGCTTAATGAGAAACAAACTATGGTGGTAGACCAAATTGCTACACATGAAATTCTGGTGAAGAGACTCTTCAACTAGAAAGTTAGGATTCATGACTTTCAGATTAGAGATTGAGTCTTATTGTGGGACAAGAGGAGAGAACCAAAAGGAATGCATGGAAAATTGAATTCCCTGTGGAGAGGCCCATTTGCCATTGATCATTTAAATAGTGAAAATAGTTTCTTGCTAAAATATCAAGATGGAACGCCATTTACTCTACCTCATAGTGGGCAACATCTGAAGCACTTTAATCCTTGAAGTATCAGATAAGTCCAGTTATACATATATACATTTATATAGTATTTATTTGTTTTATGTTTTTCATTTTTTTTTGGCACCATTGGGTTTTGGTTCCTTTATTTTTGGGTAAGCATGACTCTATAGCCCAATGGCATAGATGAAGGCTCTAAGATTTTGGTTTTTACTCCCTTCGACTACTTCAATTTTTAATCAATGGAAGTTCCCCAATTGGAGCCAGCTGTTGTTCCCAAAATTTGTCCCTTACTTTTGTGGACAACATATCGAACATTTTAGTCCTGCAGACCAAAACTCTCTCTTTTCTTTCTCAAAAATTTTCTAAGCAGTTAAGTTTTTGAAATATTCAAGCCTTTTTAGTTGAGGAAGTCGCAGGTTCAATAGGTAGGATTTCTTAAAGGGAAGTTCAAAACACTTAAGGTATTTTCATAGTGTATTGAGGATGGTTCAACACTGAGGTTCAATCAAAAGACTTAACGATGGGCTTCAAACAATTGGAATGAACCATTGAACCATTAAACCATTGAACCCCACCTTCACAAGGTTAAAAGGTTTAACAAGTTCAAAGGTTCAATGGCTTTGACAAACTTAAAGAATAAAATGATTCGAAGAGTTAAGATTGAACCATTGAACCTTGAACTTCAAAAGGTTCAAAGGTTCAACAAGTTCAATGAGTTCAATGGACTTAGAGAATGAAAGGATCTAAAGAGTTTGAAGCTTCAAAGGATTCAAAGAAATAGATCTGAACCATTGAACCTTAAACTGAAATGGTTCAAAGGTTCAAATGTTTAAAGGGTTCAAAGAGTTCAAAGTTTGAACGGAAGCTTTGAGTGAATGAAGGAAGTGAAAGATTCTAAAAATAAGTTCAACCAAATGGTTCAACCAAAGAAGAAAAAGAGAGCAGATGCAACCCTTCACAAAACATTGAATTGTTGAACCATTGAACCCTTGAACCAAAAGAGTTCAAGGTTCAAGGTTTAAAGAGGTTCAAAGTGACCAGTGATGTTCCCATAGATGTTAATGTTAGGGTGATGGAATAATTGTTGGTTTTCAAAAGACCTGAGAACAAGCTCAGTGACCAGCCCAAAAAAGATCTGAAGGAGCCAGCATAAAGTGAGAAGATAGCCTCGAGAGCTCAGGTCACCAAGAAGAGATAAAACATAGCAAAGAAGGAGGGAATGACTACAGAAAGTCTAGAAATATCTATAGAAGATTTATTCTAGTAGGTGGAACTGTCCACTAGGTGGACATCATAAAGAGCAAACATTCAAAGGCATGACCTATTTTTTTGCATTAAGTAAAGGTGAATAGACAGTCGTGTAAGCATCATAAAGAAGACCAGACAACCCATGCTTAAGAGGAGACATTTGAGATGATTCAGAATGCCAAAGTCAAGGCTAATGACCTGTTCCAGCATGGCCCTTTTATAGATATTTAATGCATTCAATTCAACATGGGCCATTTTCATGAAAATAAGCACCCAAGTCTTTTTTGTGATGCTATACATTGTAATCTCTCATTTTTTATAAGGGAGATCTCTCTATTATTAGAAGTGAAGATATACCCAAATTGAAAGGTAATCCTGAGACTTTGAGCTTAGACTATTAATTATATTTTGTTAAATGAATGAGAAAGCAAGCAACCTTTTAGACTTTGTGTTGGAATAAGCTTATGTCATCTAGGAAATTGTTCTCATGTCTATTTCCTAAATACAGTCTTTTCCATTTAATCAAACAAGCAAAACTAGTGGAAGTAAGCTAGAAGATGTCCTGAAGCTGACTATGGGAGACTTTGTGCTACCATAATTATCTTCAGTCTATGTTTTGTGTAAAGGATACTGGAGAGACTTTGAGCTGTCCTTATCCTTCGTAATCCTTTACTCTGTTGTAGTTGAAGTGGAGACTTTGGGCTACACTTCAAACTACTGTGTTTCTTTGTCTTAATTAGTGGGAGGAATAATGAAAGACTTTGTGTTTTCATGGGTTTTTTGTGGTTTCTGTTATTACCTAGGAATAATCTTGTTGTTGGCTAAATATCACTTCTGAAAGAAGAGAAGTGCCTTCAGTAATTACACTAGAATTATTCTCTTTTTTGTGAACATCATCTCTAAAAAAAGAGAGATGGATGGTATGATTTCACTCTTGTGTGTATTTTCAGATTATGTATATGTTCTATAGTATATAATAGTTTATAGGGAACCTCCCCTTATTGAGAGGAGAGATTTATCTCAATCTGGCTATGGTTACCACATCCATTTTTTTGTATAAATCTCCTTATACTATGGTTGATGCACCTATTTTTCTGTCAGTCAGCTGGTGATAAAATATTCACCCAAAAAATCCCATCTTTTATAATGACATGGCCTAAAATTTTTCCTTCTATAATTCTAAAGATGCTCTTATTTGTATTTGATGAGACTTTGTATCTTTTGTATCTATAAAATACCATATGTAGATTATCTACAAGATTGACTCCATTATTTGAAAATACTATCAGGTAGTCTATGTAGATGATAAATTTCCCAACTAGTCCTTGAAAAACAAAATCCATATCCCACTATAAGGTTTTTATTGCATTTATTAGGCCAAAATATATCCTTTTATATGTAAAAGGTCCCCACTTAAGGTGAAAGTGATCTTCTTTCTATCTTATGCTTCTACTAGCCCTTGATTATATCCTAAAAACACATCTAGAAAGGACATCATATCATACCCACTAACCATTTGGATTACCTCATATAAGGAGGGAAAAATATAGTTATCCTTTTTTTAGGCTCTGTTTAGGTTCCTAAAATCAACACATAGCTTGATTTCTCTATTCTTCTTCTTGATAGGCACTAGGTTAGCTACCCAGTGGAATGCCTAATTGGAAACATGATTGTAGTGTCCAATAAATTTTGATCTTCTATCTAAATGAGAGGTTCTAAAATTATATTTACTAGCCTCTATCACTACTTAAAGGGCTTATGTTTATGTTTTGGATGTAGTGTGATAGTAAGTGTGATGACCCTAGGATCAAAGAATTTGAGGTATTCATATGTCCAAGCTATCACATCTTTGTATTGCATGAGTATACCCTTCAATTTTTATTTTTCAAGCTCAGATAAACTTATGCCAATATTTACATACTAAGGATGTTCATTAGTGCCTAGGTTCTCTATGATAAAATTATTTTAGTTACTTTAGTCTGTTTCTGCTTTTGAGCTTGTGGATCCAAGTCAAAAGCTTGCTCTAATGAGACCTTTCCCATAAATGCATCTTTTTATAATGAGAAAGAGAAGATGTGCAATGTTTTTCTAGTTTATATCCCAAAGGTTGTTGATGATGAAAAAATAAGAAACATCCATTTATAATAATGAATCTCCAACCTATGGTGCAACTTGTTTTTTATACATAGATACTAAAATTATAAAACCATTTATTTAGAATCCATTTATTCAAAACAAACCACGACTAGCCTTGACATTACTTTCAAATACTAGTTACATATATGATCCTAATAATGGCACACATTAGAGTGACCCTTATAGGCCTTAATGTGATCATATTATTATTATATTGATTTCAATAACACATCTACTTAAACATATTCCTTCTATATGCTACATGGTTACACTCACAAATTACATAGTTATCTTATCCTTTTGAGGTGAGGTAAATATTAGTTCCTATATTCCCTCACCTCAATGGGGGAATACTTTGGAATCATGTTCTCCATACTCATTCAATATATGTTACTTATATCAGTTCTTAGATTTAGTGGGGCCATTCTTTGGAAGCATGTTCTCCACACTTATTTAGTATTTAACATCCCTAGATTATAGTGGGGGCATGTTTTGAAAACATGTCCTCCATAGTGGTACTTATTTTAGTTTTTATATTACTCTACATATAATAAGGGAACTAGGTTATAAGTATCATTGGGTTACATGTTTGAGTTAATCTCAACTACTATGTGGTAACTCAATTTTGCTCCAAATTTGGGGGTATGTGCCTTCCAATATCTCTCTTTATCTCCTTGGATATATGCACTCTAAATATTTTTCTATATTTGTCCTAATATCAATTTTAGAGCCTTATAATGATACATATTTTTAAAAACAACTTGCTAATAGGAAAGGTAGTTACATTGACACACAAGTGTACTCTTAAACCTTACTCTTTAAATTTCAATATACTTCAAATAATTTGAACCTGGATTATATGCATTGATTTTATATTGTAATATGCTCTTGGTTCTAGGTTAGTCACCAACAAACACTCAATTTGGGAACACGTAAAGGCAAGGTGTGCATATACATCTAGGTACACATTCCTTTCCTTTAAACTAAAAATTTCATTACTAGATTAAAGAGGGAATGTAGAAAATATTTTGTGATTATATAACACCTCACTCTTGTACACTTGGAAAAATTAGACCATGGCTATTCCTCTTATTTATTTACCTTTCCCAATTTTGTAAGTCTCACATCTACTCTATCCTTATGCCCCTTGGCCTACATTTCTTAGGCTATCTAGTCTTATATTGATGACCTAGGTCTTCTATCTTTCCTATAATTATCAAAATGTACTTATCTTCCATATTTTCAAGTTTTGAACATGTACTTATTCTCCTTCTTCCTGGACACTAACATTCAGGTTAGATAATATGATTGAGGTTACTATCTTATCCTGACATAAGCATCTATTTCCATAAATTCATATAATTCACAAATAAAATGTATCCTAATGGTTGACCTAATTATTTTAATGTGAGTTATTACTTCAAATGTATTGATATAAATAGAAGATCAACCCTCATTCATTCATAATCTAACAACACCTAGAAAAATACCAAAGAGATGAAGGCACTTATAAAAAACACTCTACCAATATTTTAATTAATCAAATATTCCCTATTTCCATATTAGTCATAGGTATAACACATGTACATGTTTGAAGTATTAAAGGAGTGTCCTAATATCCCTATTTGCCAAGTTACAATCTAAGTCACTATTTTACATGATTTACACATATTATATGATTCACACACAAGTTAAGACATAGGGGAGAACTACATTAGTTTGAGGTCTTTTTCATAGTACTAGCCTTATAACTAGCATCCTTTAACAATAGACTTATTAAGGTTAGCTTGACTTGAAGTATCCACTAACCCATTTCCCCTAAGGTCATATTGAATATGGAAAGCTATGGTTTTACCATTTCACAAGTAGTGATTGTATACACATAATATTTTCAAACTTTATCAATTACTAATGATTTATGTCTTATAGGAATCCATCGAGTCTCAATCTCTCTAAGTGCATGCCTTAAGGGGTGTATTGAGAAATGGTTTGTAGAATTTTAGTGCTTCTTAGGCTTTTTATTCCTATACTACCACTTTTTATCAATCCAATCATCTCCTAAAAACATTCCCCTAAGATTTACCTCCCCTTTGGCACCCTCCTCTAGTCATTTTACACATTCATTAGCCTTTCCCTAGCCTAAAATACTTTTTGATGGTTTACGATACACTATCAACCCTATCGACCCTATATTCTAATTGACAAAACTCATTTAGGGTCTAGGTTGGCCCCTGGCTAACCTAGACCAGGACCTAATTTGTTTTTATCAATAATACTACAATGTTGATTGGGTCAACTCCGTCGATTAAAATTTTAAAAAGGACTATGGTTAGATTCAGTTATATAAACACATTCATTTCACTATTATTAGAGAGACAACAAGAGTTAATTATTAATTTATGCTTTTTTACAATGTGTTCTTCTACCATTCTACTTGAGGAGTCTTAGCTTAGGGTTTCTACTTGGAGAATAATCTTGTCTTATGAAAAAGTGTAGGATTCTTTAGCCTTTCTTAATGATCCTTAAAAACCAAAATAACCTCTTTAAAAGAACCTTTATCCAAGGGAGAGATTGGGTTTTGATGGGGTTCATCTTAAAGGTAAGTATCTCTAACTTTGCTCCTCTCTTTAGTAGATAGAAGTAACATAAGTAACCGATTTTGAATATATTGTTGTCTTAAAGCATTAGGGTTTTACCTATACATAGATTAATTAGGATTCTATTATTCATTTCCAATTTTATGTTTATTAACCCCCACTTTGTTCCACAAGCTTTGGTGAAAACTAAATTAAATTTTACTTTACTTATTATTAGTTTAGTGAATATGAAAACATAAGACCTAGTTAGGGTTATTACATAGTTTGCTTGACTAGAGTCTTTGGAACCCTCCATAGTGAATTTATTGTGGTAAGAGATACCTTGGATAGGTCTAGTGGATCCATCTTGGTCATGACACAAAATATATAAATGTGTCGATAATTAGAAGTGTAAGTAGGATTTATCTTCTCTGATCTAGGATTGATTTATAAATCAGTTATATTTCCCTTTGCATACATTCTAGTGAGCCTGACATGAATATAACCCTTATAAGTTTTCTTTCATGCCATAATTTTTATCCTTTTATTATATTTTTAGTATTGTATTGAACTATTTGATATAGTTCTAGCTTTTTGTGCGTAGGTTTAACACAATCATTTCAAAAATACTTTGTTCTGTCTATATAGGTCTTCATCAACTATAGGTTATTGGATTGAATAGTTCAACACAACAATCTTCTTCAATTCTATATTAACATACACTATCTAATAGGTTGACTCTATTTTATAATTCTTTCTATCAACATATAGGTCGATGAACATTATTGAACAGGTCAACCCTATTCCTTATTCTTCTATAGCACATAGGGTTTTGTATAACTTAGTCAAACCAATCGACCTAGTTTGTATAATTTTAAAGTAGTAACTAAAGCATTACAACCTATAATTTGAAATTGAAATCATATTAAATCCCAACAAGGATCCTTTATTTTCCCTCTCTATCATTTTAATATTTCCTTTAGTACTATTTTTCACAAGTTGGTAGTCTTTAAAACTACAACTATACATTTAACTAGGTTGACCTGGTCAACTTAATTATACGGTCTATCTTATATCTAAGAGAAATAGTCAAGTTGTTCATATATGTTATTAAAAACCTTGATACTATAGAAAAATAACTATACAATCAACTCTATTTTGTACTATTTGCATACTATGTTTCCTAAACTGGCTCTGTACTATTCTTAATCAAGAATTAGCAACTATTTGTTAGTAAATAATTCACATTTATTTTTCAACTATTTGCATGATTAGAGTAACTCACATAATCTAAATAGGTGGTTTTTCAAATTACCATTTTAGTTACATAATTTTACTCTTTTGCACACAGTACCAAATCACTTAACATTCAAAACACATTTAAATATTTGTCTTCCCAAGGCCTACCTACTTGGATTTCATCACTAAGGGGGAAGCTTACTTAGTTTTGTAGAAAAGTATGCATACATGGTTAATGGTATATATTGGAAAATTTCTCAACACCCTTATCATTATGGGATTGTGAAGTAAGGGGGTAGGCCCTAATACCAAACCAGTACCATTGCTAATATAGATCCCTTTCATCCTAAACATCCTAAAACCAACTTTAGACTTTTTTCTAGTTCCCTATTTTAGTCAACTATCCTATCATATTAAAATTAAAACCCTATAATAATATAATAACATTTAGATTGAACACTTATTTATAATTTACTTTTCAATTGATTTCTTGCTCTCTGATCATTGTATATTGTATTGCAAAACTTGTAGTAGACAACATTGGTGCAAGGTTTGTGTTGTGTGCCCCAATTGGATCAATCACATTGATAAAAGTGTTTGTGTGTTTTCTTTCATTATTTATTCCAATTATCTTAAAAAATTTCACCCCTATTTCAAAACACTCTCATCTCAGTTGATACAATCTCTTATAGATAGTGTTTTACCTTCCTACTAGTAGTACATAGTTAACTTGCATGATTACATCTTCTTCTCTCTCTATTTTTCCCTTTGTCCAATAGAACATAGTTGACCGATATGAATCTATACTATTCTCACCCTATTTTTTAGCATTACTCTATTGACCTAGTTGAATTGGTACCTAATGGCTAACCCTATCCCTTGTTGGTCGACCCTATTCTTTTATTTGGATGACTTAGTTCTCTATCTGGTTGACTCTATCCTTGATTATCCTTTTTCTTTACTAAGTTCTATTTCTCTCATCAAGAATCATGAAATCCACTATCATAATCTTTTTGGATAACCTAAATACATTTAGACACTATATGGGGTGTTCTTTTCTTCCTTTCTTTACTTCCCAAGAGAATTCTCACTCCTAGATTACTTCTTCCCCTCCCTCATCTATAGGTTGCAACATGGTTAAAATCATGCCTCATGATGAGGTATGTGGATCATATCATTTCTATACCTATTAATACCATTTCCATATTGAAACATATCATCACAATGTGGGAGTGATTAACACCAGTCTATCTAATAATCCCACTACTAATCCACTTCTTAATAACCCTCCCCCTTAGACCGATTTGGGGAGTCCTCCTACTAACACCAACCCACCAATTGATACAACCCAAATTATTGTAAAAATAGTGAAACAAATTAACATAATGAAAACATAAAACACCTCCAAAATAATGTAACTTCAACATCATTTGATCAATATGGCTAATCAACCTTTTGTTCTTCTCCTCAAAATAACCAAAACTTTATTCCTCCACCTCTTAAAGATGCTATGGGAAATGTCATTCCCAAACCTATCATAAAAAATAAGATGCTTCAACACATACAAAAATAACCTTTAGTCCCTTTTTATTATTTCCATTGATATTGATAACATATCTCTAACTATCAAGTATGATGGGACTAAATACCCATCATCTTTTCTCAAGGCATTCAACAATCTTTACAAATAATAGATCCAAACTAATACTTTTTCCATAACTAAAATTTTGGTTAAAACCTTCACTAACTATGTATTATAATGGTAAAACCAACTTTGATAACATTCCTTATGGTAACTAGAGGATTTAATCAATCCTTTAGTTAAAGAGTTTCAACACAATGATCTTCCTAAAAACTAATTTATCCATTTCATCAATGCTAAGCAATCTTCCACTGAATAATCTCATGATTTTATCAAGTGATATAAATATTTGGACTACAAGTCCTACCATAACATGACTAATGATAATATATTTAATCTCTTTATCACTTCCTTAACTCTTTCTCTTCAATACAAGGTTTGAAAATTTTCCCCTTAAATGCTTAATGAAGCTCTTGACCAAGCCAAGCATCAAGAATTCTTAATGAAATAGTTTTAACCTAATACCAAATTCATCAAAATATCTTTTCAAACTTATACCAATGCAATAATTGACAATACTCTTCAAACCAGGATAGGAATTGACAAAGCTGACAATCCCCCATCTTCTTATACACCATTGACTTTTGCAACAAATGAAACAATTTTTAGTACCCTATAAACCATTTACTTATCCCAATAATTCTCCCAAATGGTATGACCCTAATCAATTTTTTTGGTTCCATGATAACATCATTCAATCCCATCAAACTTGTAGATGGATTACTAAATTTACTGTATCATATATGCTTGGTGATTCTTTCAATCATGAATCCATGATTCAACTCCATAATTAAGAGTACAACACTACTTATAAAAAATGACAAGCTCCCAAAGCTCCTTCTTGTCATAACCAAAAATATTTTTCCACATCTAACACTCAAAAAGATAACAAGGATGTTTATGCCATTGAAACTGACTATGACCAATATTATAATAATTTTCAATACATTAATGATGTTAAGGTCAATTATCTCCAAAAACTAGCTCACAAAGATCTTATCACTAAACCTAAGAAACCATATTTGGATGAGGAACTCCTAATAGATGCTATAACCACTCACATTACTTTGAAAACTCATGAGGAACCATCTCCTTCTTCCAAACTACCAACCACTTCCATTCCACCAAAATCTACCTCACCTTCTAAACCTCACACTGGTTCTTTTCCAAAACTCATTAGAACTTCTTAGAGGATCTTAACTCCATGCATTTATATATTCCTCTTATGGAGTTATTTCATTCCTCCTCTTATCATTGCAATTTCATCATGAAACAATTACAATAAATTTAAGACTCATCTTCTATAGAAGAACCACCCTCTTATGAGCCTCAACCAACCACCATGCATACCATTGAATCCATTTATCTTTATTCAAAACCTTCTATTAAATTTCTAAATGAATACATGATTAATGATGATACCCTCTTTCACACTGATGATCCACCCCTATTCATTAAAATATCCATCAATACCACCCTCACTCATAAATTATTAGTAGATGAAGGGCACGGTATTAATATGAAATCTTTATGGCTCATACAACAACTTGGATATAATAAAGATCATCTCAATCAAACCTACCTAATTTTTTTTGGATTTGAAAAAGCTAAAAAATCCACTTAGTTGTATTTGGTTCCCTCTTACAATTATACCTAAGACTATTTAAACTAAGCTTATGGTCATTAATTTACCCCTGTCTTATAACATACTACTAGGATAACTATGGACTCATAGAATTAGGGTTATCGCCTCTTCTAATAGATAATGTATCAAGTTCCTTTATTATGGTGAAAGGTATAAACATGAAGTCGATCCCAACCATTAGAGTATTCAACTTCCAAATCCTAAATCTCAATATTGCATTCCTACCATTCCAAAAATCAACAATGCTCCCTTACCTAAAATTTTCAACATAAATCTAAATTCACATGTCACTCTTGTTGATTCAGATGATAATAAACCTAATGAAATTTGATATACTTGTAACACTACTAAGCTACCTCACATTTTGGAGTGTCTTCCTCCTTCTTTATTGCCTTGTGATCACACCATCCCTCTCATTAATGAGATCACTAATTACCCCCCTCCATGTAATGTTCAAGAAGCCTCTTACACGTAAGATGCCTTCACATGCAATGATTATCGAGTGGCCAAATTATTTCAAGATCCTTTAATCATATCTCCATGTAAATTCAGTGATCTAGGTATTTCTTCTTCTAAAATTCCTCATAAACCTCAAACATGTACAATTTCTCCAACCTATGATAATAACTACATCATGGCTCAAATTCAATCATGAGAATTGGATGTTCAACATTATTATAAACCTTTAGCTGAAATACATGATTTAAATTATGGTGTTCACACCATTTACACTAACTTTGAATTAACACCTAAAGGTCATGAACCTATTGATAATTCTCCACTCCTTAACACCCCTTGGGTGGTTGAAGAAATCTTACCTTCTGAATCTCATAAAATTCCTACATATTTTATACCACATACAGACCCAATCATTACATCTAATTATTGCCCCACCAATCACACTAAAGACAAACCAATCAAATCCAATCAACATTCTTCTCCTCCTCCACCTACTCCATAGATTATATTAGATGCCAAGGCCATAGGTGTACATCAAATACACTCTAAATATGATCTCCATGGCAATAAAATTCTTGATCTCGAAGTAGATGTCGAGTATTATGGTCTTCTTCCCACTTTGCCTAGTGATAAAGCCATTTTTGAATTACTTCATGCCCAAGAACCTCAACTACCTTGACAAATCACAAACTCAAGAATTTCAAGAATAAATCCCCTTATTTAAATAATTTCATCACTATCATTGATCCTAAAGCAAATCCCATTTCATATTTACCTAACACACCATATCATTTCGAAGATGGAAATGTTATGTTTATCAAGGAAACTACTTAAATTGAATTTGGTACCCCATCATGACCTTGACCAATTAAAATCTCTCATGAACTCACACCAACTAAACATGATAACTTTAGCTTATTTTTTAATAAATATCATGAGACTTTTGCTTGGTCCTATGAGGACATGCTGGGTATTGATCCTATAGTCATGGTGTACAACATCATCACCTATCTTGACACCAAACCCATGTGATAAAAGTAATGGAAATTTCCACCAAAAGTTTCTAATTTATGTCATAAAAAAATGATCAAACTTCTTGATACTAAGTTTATCAAACACATGGACTATTTAGAATGGATCTCTAACATTATTCCTATTCATAATAAAGTCACAATGGTTACTTCCATTTGCATTAATTTCTGTAATCTTATTTTTGCTTGTCCTAAGGATAATTTCTATTTACCTTCTATAGATTCCATTATCAATTCCACTACCATCTATGAAATTTTGTCCCTTATGGATGGTTTCTCAGGTTATAATAAAATTTACATTACCCTCAAAAACTAATATATGACAAATTTCACCATAGAATGGGGCACCTATTTTTACATTAAAATGCTCTTCAACATCAAAAATGTTGGAGCTACCTATCAATGGGAAATGACCCACATTTTTTATGATCTTATTCATAAGATCATTGAAACCTATGTCGATGACCTCATTATGAAGTCTAAAATCTGCAAGACTCATCTATCTGATCTTTCTATCATTTTTTATCACCTAATTAAACATTAAGTTATACTAAATCCCTACAAATGTGTTTTTGGTGTCACATCTTAAAAAATATTAGGATTCTTAGTTTCTCTTTGCAACATTGATGTTGATCCTATCAAGAACAATGTTATTATTAAGATGTTTATCCCTCATTTCATTCCATATATTTTCACTTACCTTGGTAAACTCGGGGAAATTAGATGATTCATCTCCAAAATGCCTTATTATATCTATTTCATTAATTCTCTTCTCAAGAAAGTTACTACCCTAGAATGGATGGATCCTTGTCAAAAAACATTTGACAATATGAAAGAATCTTTGCTTAACCCACCCACTCTTCATCCCCTTCTAATGATCATCCATTAATATTATATACTTATTCCATGCCCATATCATTTGGGGTAATGCTTACCCAACATGATGATACTAGAAGGGAATATGCCATCTATTATATCATCCATAGCCTCATCAACTATGATAAACATTATACAAAAGTAGAACATGATTGTCTCACCATATATTTTGCTACCAAAAATCTTTGTCATGACATACTTTATCAAACCACTTACATTATCATTAATTTTGATCCACTTTGTCATTTATTATCCAAATCCTTTCTTTCTCAAGATAGAATTGACAAGTGGATGGTCCTCCTCATGTAATTTTATCTTTGAATTATTACACAAAAAGTTATCAAAGGATAAATAATTGTTGATCAACTTGCTTCAACTCCTCTACCAACTATCGAACACCTTTAAGATAGTCTTCTTGATAATAATATTATCTATGTTGAATGTCTTAGTCAAGCCACATATCTTAAATATTACTTATATAACTTATTTTTTAAGCTATAAGTAAGTAATCTTAAAGATTTCTCTATCTTCCCTAACACCACTAAACCAATAGTAGTTATCTAAGAACTTCCTAAAATTACTGTTGATTTACATGAAGATACTTAGACCCTTCATTTTATGGTGCCAAATGCCTTCAAAGAGCTGGGATAGGCTATATCCTCACTAGTCCTCTTGGTAAAATTATCCCTTTGGCATTATGCCTTAAATTTGATGTCAATAATAACAGGGAAAAATATGAAGCCTCAATCCTAGGCATGAGAAAAGCCCTTGATTTAGATATCACATATCTACACATTTTAGATGATTCTTAACTCATTTATTTCTAGGTTAATGGTGATTATCAATGAAAAAGTGATAATCTCATTATTTATCATCAAATCATAACTACCCTCACCAAATACTTCACTTCTTTCAGCATCGATCCTATCTATCGAGATCAAAATTACATTATTGATTCACTTGCTTCTTCAACATCTCTTTTTCATCCACACCAAGTCCTTATCAATTCCAATTTTTTCATCTAATTAAAAAAATCCCCATCTTCCATTCAACCACAAGATTCACTCATCTACCACATTAAGGTTGTCACCATTTGACAAAACCCATGGTACAAAGACATTGTTCAATTTCTTGAACACCAAACCTATTCTCCAAACATTGATTCCCATAAAAAAACTCAAATTTGCAAACAAGCTTTCAAGTATATATTTAGATATAACATCCTTTATAATCACAATGCTAAAGGTACCTTGCTTAATTTTATTATGAAAGAAGAAGTTCCTCCTCTCCTTGAACAAGCACATGAGGGAATTTGCATTGGCTACTATAACATACATGCCACAAATTGTAAATGCTTATGTATGGGATATTTTTGTCCAACCTTTGAAAAATATGCCATCAAATTTACTAAAAAGTGTAATCATTGTCAACTTCATGATGATCTAATCCATTTACCTCTAGATAAGATTCAAACTGTGGAGTCCCCATGGTCATTCTCCATGTGGGGATTCAACCTTAGGATGGGTATGTCTTTATTATCATGGCCATTGAGTATTTTACTAAATGGGTTGAGGCTATGACCCTTGTTAATGTCACTGGTACTACCATTAGCCAATTCATCCTAAATCAAATCATTTTCCACTTTGGTGTTCCTCAAACTATCATTTTAGATAATGGTGGTACCTTTAGAAATAAAGACATCAAATAGTTCTATGCTAAGTTCAAAATTAATCACAAATTTTCTATGCCTTATCATCCCAAATACAATGGCCAATTCAAGGCCACCAACAAAATTATTAATAAAATTATCTAAAAGACAATCCATGAAACTCATACGAATTGACATCTTCATCTACATCCACACTTTGGGCTTATCACACTAACATACACGCTGCTACTAGGAAAACACAATTTTTACTAGTCTGGTTCTAAATTAGTCCTACCATTAGAAGTTGAGATTCCCTTTCTCCATATTTATCTTCATGGTATCATACAAAATGAATAATTACATCAATCTCACCTTCATGCTCTTGGTATTCTTGATGATTAATGTCTTTCTTCCTTACAACAAAATCACCAATACAAGGCCCACATTACCAAACAACATAATAAAAGAGTTAAAGCTCACACTTTTAATGTTGGTGATCTTTCCCTTAAGCTATAGACTACACACATGACAAAGAAGTTAAATATGATAAAAAATGGTGGGGTCCTTATTTAGTTAAATACATCCTTGGTCCAAGCACATATTAACTTCAAACTAATGAAGGCCATATTTTCAAATATCCCACCAATGCACAATTATTAAAAAAGTATTTTGCCTAAATCCTTCCCTTCTTATCATACTTTCTATGTGCTATCCTTATAACACTTTATAGGATAATTACATGGGTCTCATCCTCTACAATAGTTCTCTCTTTTCACAAACCTTAGTCCCTCCTTCAAGTTATTTGGTTTCTCTTTTCTCATGAGTTGCATTGTAAATCCATGGATAGGACCTGGCCTTCTTCCTAATTTTATTTTTGTTTTCCTTGTTTCCCTAACTTTTAATACTTTTTTGCACCCCTTGGGTTTTTCCTTTTGTGAATTGTAGTGTAAGACCATATATATATATATGATCTGTGTACCCTCTTGAGTTTCTCTTTTATGAGTTGTAGTGTAAGACCATGGATAAGACTAGGCCTTCCTCATAAAATCATAGTATTTAATTCAATGTTACTTTTAAAAATGTTTGAAATGATTATAAGTGTTTGATCCTTTGTTCTCAGCTTTAGCTTTTGCTTCTTTTGTAGATATCATTTGCACAATAGCAAAGAATTCAAATATTTTCCTACACTTCCCTCATTCCTATGATATGAAATCACACTTAACTATCATTGTATCCCTTTTTCACCCTTTGTCATATTTTTTTACAATTTGTAGTAATTCAAATTATTTCATGTTTCATTCCTCTTGATTTTCTTTCCTTTCACTCCACTTTGGATAAACCAAGGTCAAAGTCAAGATAAAACTTTTATTTCACCTAAATTAATGAGACTCTTAGAAACCATGCTATTTAAGTTCTCTTTCTTAGAAACCAAGTCCAAAGTCTTGAAATGATAGTCATATTTAGCACCCATGTTTGGTTTTCTAAATCAATATGGAGGAGGAATATAAAAATCCATGAAAAAAGTTAAAATCCAAATCATTTGAAATAAAAGGCAATGATACAAAAGGAAACATACTAGGTAAAAATTAAATATCACACCAAAATACATGATTAATAACACATCTCCTATCTCCAATTGATGATAAAATTCCACATTTGGCCTTATGATAGAGCCAAGTTCCATTGGGGTGTGTTAGGCCAATACATTGGAATAGGAGAATTCAACAAACTCTATGGTGCTACTTACTTTCTCATAAAATTAACCAATCTTCATAGTAGATTGATAGCTCTATAAGGGGTCCTAAGGAATGGGGAACATGTTGTGGGAAAGTAAGTCTTTTTTATTTATTTAATGTATATAGCCTTCATGGGATGACCTACATACTTCATTTCTTGACCTAAGACTTGTGTGGCTAGGATAAGTTCTTCAGAGTCCTTAAGGTTGACAATCCTTTTATTTTGACAAAACTAATTTGAGTGTCTTGACTTTGACAAATATTTTCTCTACCTTGATTTTTCCTTCATTCTCCCCTCCACCTATTTTATTTCTACCCTTGATATGAAAGCGTGATTCTAAATCCATTTTCTCTTCTTCTATATTCCTTCTTCTTCACATCTTAAAAACATGCTAGCACTACTTTATTTTAGTTTTATCAATATTTAGAACCAAATAATATGTTTGAGTGACTATGGATTATTTTCTTTCTATAATGGCTCTACATCTCTAGATGTGTATTTCTTTATTTTACCATTTTCCATTGTTGTACTACCCCTTTTTTTGGACACCTGAGTCTATTTTTCCCTTTTATGCACTTTTTTTTATTGATAATTGAGTAAGGATTATTACTGTTCACTCATCAATGTTATTTTATCATTTTGGTTACCCATATTTATTTAAGGATTGTTACTACTTTTCCATTGATGTTTGATTACTACCATTTTTGACATGTATCCTTGGTTTGACTTGGTGAGTTTGCATTTATTACTTAAGGTTTACTTGTTTGAGTTTTTTCATCTTTAGTATCCCTGACTTTCTATTACCTAATTTACTCTAAGTTTGGACTTGGTCATTTGGTCTAACATATCACTTGTCACCCTAGAGTTCCAAATTTTTAAGTACATCTCATCCACATAACATTAGTTATCTTGGCTTTCCTATGTTTGTTTGTTTTTACTCTTTAGTTTTGTATCCTTGGGTTTGTCCAAAGTAGTCTTTACACCCTCAATAATCAAAACTACAAACCTAGTAGACAACCATCCAGTAATAAAGGTAAGTCAAGGTACACATTACTTTTATTTTTATTTATTTCCCTTTTAGTCGTTTAATTTAAATTATTTTTGTTTTAAAATACTGTAACTTTTTTTAGCTTCAGTATTTTGTGTTGTTATGTTCTTTTATTGAAGCACCATCCCATATTTCACATTAGAGACACATGATGAGCTTTGAGTGGGGCATATGTATACACATAATATTTTTAAACTTTATCAATTATTGATGCTTTCTATCTTACATGAATCCATCGAGTCTCAACATCTCCAAGTGCATACCTTAATGGGTACACCAGGAAAGGGGTGGGTAGACTTTTGGTGCTTCATAGGATTATTGACCCTATATTACTACTACTTGTTATCAACCTAACCATCTCCTAAAATCATTCTCCTACTCTTGGCCTCCTCTCTTGTAACCTTCTCTAGTCATTTTCTACATTCATTAGCCCTTCCATTCCCTAAAATTCTTTTTTATGGTTTATAATACACTATCAAACCTATCAACCTTGTATTCTAATTTAAAAAACACTTTTAGGGTCTAAGTTTTCCCCTGGATGACCTAGATGAGAACCTAATTTTTTTCCCAATAATGATAAAATATCGATTGGGTCAACTCTGTCAACTAAACTTTTGAAAAGGACTAGGTTTAGATTCAACTATATAAACACATTCATTTCACCATTCTTAGATAGATATCATTAGTTAATTATTCATTTGTTTATCTTTACAATTTGCTCTTACTCCATTCTACTTGAGGAGTCTTGGCTTAGGGTTTATACTTGGAGAAGAATCTTATCTTGTCAAAAATTCTTGGATGTTTTGGAATTTATTAGTGATCCTTATAAACCACAACAACCTCTTACAAAATACCTTTGGCTAAGGGAGAGATTGAGACTTGACATGTTCATATTCAAGGTAAGTATCTCCAATTTTTCTCCTCTCTTTAGGAGATTCAAGTAGCATAAGTAATGGCCTTTGAATATATTGTTCTCTCCATGCATTAGGGTTTTACCTATACATATCTTTATTAGGATTATATTATGAATGTTTTTTATATTTAATAACCCCCACTTTCTACCAAAATCTTTGGTGAGCACTAGATTAGACTTGACTTGGCTTGTTATTAGTTTAGTGAATATGAAAACATAGGACCTAGTTAGGGTTATTACATAGTTTTGCTTAACTGGAGGATTTGGAACCTTCCATAGTAAATTTATTATGGTAAGAGATCCCTTAGATAGGTCTATCAGATCCATCTTGGTCATGAACCCAAATATCTAAATGTGTCAACAATCAAAAGTGTAAGTAGGATTTATCTTCTCTGAGCTAGGATTGATTTATAGATCAATTGCATTTTGATTTGCATACAATGACTATCTATGATATAGATCTGAATGGATGAGAATGAAATCAAAGCAAAACCTAAACACATCTAGGTTATCACATTCTATTTCATCACATATTTCATATAGAATAGTATCATTGAACCTAGATAGTAGTGTTGATGTAGTCATCCTAGGTTAACATTACCATCCAAATAACTAAAAGCATTAGAACTAAAATCTAATGATTATTATAAAATATCCCCCTATCTGATTTTATCCTATTTTAGATATAAAACTAAATTATCATCATAAAAATTATAAGTACTTAAATTATTTTTCATAGTTATACTTTCCATATTTATACTATCTTAGCATAATAAATTTAGTTTATGTTTATATTTGATTTTAGCATCTAATTGGCATGCTATAGATCTAATTATCACCCTTATTCCATTTGATTTATATATATCCCTTTAATAAAATCTATATAACACCAACCTAGATTCCATTTTATGGTTAAATAGTGTACAACATAATATATTTTTGTATAATTTTGTCTCAACTAGGATATCAATAGTTTATAGAAGCTGAAAAGTCTTCTTCGATTATGGAAGTGAAAGGTCATGATGAAAAAAAGTCATAGCCTCTTCACAAAGATATAAATACTCTATTGTTATAGAATAAAAGTTTGATTGTTGAATGATAATTTGAAATATAGCCAATAGAGATCATAATATGGTTTTCCTTGAAATTATTTTGTGTTAATTTTAATCTATGCCTATAAATTTTGATGTATTGGTTTACATCTTCCTTATGAACATACATGTTCTATTTATTGAATATTAATGTTATGTAAGGTTGAAATAATTATAAATACATGAAAAATAAATAAAAATGAACCTACATTAAGATACATGTGTTATATTAATACATTCCTTAAGAATATTCAAGGCATGTAACAACACTTAGCATGTCCCGATGGGTTTTTCTAGGGACCGATGCTAACATTTTTTTTTTAATTTTATATTTCCTCTTCATCAAATTACTCCATCATCTTCCTATATTTTTTTCTTACTTTTATCAACTATAATATCATGATGATGCATGTTAGGTGTTGGCCCCTAAATTTTGACCAAGTATTGTTCCATTGTGGCATGCGGTGCACAAGGATCATTGTCCATTTTGATGCAAGTCATGCATGATGCAAAAGGAACATGTAATAGGAGGACCATGGTGCATAGCTACTAGGAATAAAAGTGTTGTGGCATGGAAATTTTCAAGCATACAAGGATAATGGCATAGGATACCTAGCATGAAAGGACCTAGTCAAGAGAGAATGTGTTATGATGGACCCAAGAATAGAGGACTCAAAACAAAATAAAAAGACTAGGGTAGTGTGTGGGAAGTAGAGCATGAGGGATGAAGGATTAGTTAGAAGAATAATTAAAATAGGACACTTCAACCCCATTGATCAAAGGGTTTGTTTCAACCCATGAGGAATGGAACACTTGGCCACCAGATTATAATATAGAGTGAGTATCAAGGGGAGCAGAGACCCAAATCTACAAGAATAAATAATTGTAAGAGCCATGAAACTTAGTTTTTTGGGAGTCTATGTGCCATCTATTCATGATAGTTATAATTATGACACCTAGTTAGGGAAAAACAAGTATAAAAAACCCTATTTTAATCATTTATAGGATGGTCCTTAGGAGAGTAGATATAGCATTTTGTCTTGTAATTAAATAAAACATAATAAGAAATTAATGTTTGCCATATTGTGCTATGAGTGATGAGATATGGTTTATTTCTAAGTCATGGGTGTATTTTTATTTTATCACTATTGTTAAATACTAATGGTGATCCTAGTTATAGTGGTGGTTAAAATTGGGACAATAAGGATAATAGTAATATATTTATGGTATTAAATAACCTTTTAGTAATTGTGTTATGAAAGATGAATAGATATATAACATTGTGTTATAAATCCTTTGGGAACCGGTCTTTTACTATGCACTTCAGGTGAGCACGTAAGACATACCACTCACATGATAGGACCAGTGTGCTAGCTTGTTGGGGAGAAGCTTTAGTGGTGAAGTGGAACTAAATAAAATAACCCAACATTTTAGTTCTATTTTTAGGACTAAAACCAATTAGATCCTAATCATGGAAAAATGTTTGAGTGAATTGCATTAGAGAATAGTGAATAATGGGTTACCAGTGTCGAAGACAACTTTGTAGTTTTGTATCTTGAACCAGGAATCTTTGCATGATAGTAGGTAGAGTATAATCTCTACAGTTATCTATATGAAACTTTCTTTTCCAAGGTCTTAGCCCTCTTGCATTCTTTGATATTAGCATATGCTCAGGGATGATCCCAAAATCTTGGATGAAGGAAGCCTTAGACACCTAAATGGTAGAGGATTTCAACATGACTTGGAGTTCTCTAAATGTGAGCAATTAAATTTTGGTAGAGAGGCATTCAAAATAACTATATTTTAGAGTACATGGTGACCACTTATTCATGTCCTAAGGAAGCAAAATTCCAATTTTTATGAGAGTCAAAGGGATTTTATATCTTGTTGTTTGCCTTTGAAATTAAGAAGCTAATTGTTGACCTTGGATTGGAGAATCTACCCTTGGAGGGGTAAAATATTTTGTGCATGGGTCATACATTTAGAAGGGGAGACTAGGGGTTGATTGAAGATTGTGGGTTCAACATGGTAACAAGATAAAAAGTGTTACAAAGTAGAAGTATGATGAATCCTAGTAAAGGATCATGGGAGTTAATGGCATGGGAAGAGAATGAGAGACCTCTAGGAGTGCTGTGAAGAGCCATAAGGAGGTAAATAAGCATGAGAGACCCATCACTTTTGAGACACATTCTTTTCCACTTCTATCTTATGAGGGAAAAATGAGTTGGACTATAGGAGTCATATAACTTAGTCTAAATTGACCAAGCTCCCCCACCATAGTGCATGTTCATATTATTGAGTTGGATAGAGTACATATACAAAATTGGGATATAGATAGTTTAGAGTCAGAACCTAAACTATTAATGGAAACTACAACTAGGATAATTTACACACATCTAAAATCTACGTCTTTTCATCTTTAATGGAATTCAATGGCACAACTTGGAATGCCTAGTGGATCTAGCCATTAAGGCCATAGTACAAGCCTTAACTTGGATAACCAACCCTCTACCACACCTCTTTCCATGGGAACTACTATTCAAGGAATTAGATGAGGACTAAGAAGAGGAAATGGAGGAAGTGGACCCCTTCCTTAAGGAATAGGAGTTGGATATTCCCAACAAACCCCAACTCAACCACCAAAATCTACTATGGTATACTATGAAATTACATTGCATTTAATTGAATATCGAGGGGTAGAGATTGCAACTGAGTATGTTCACAAGTGTGAATTAATTTGGAGAGCATGCAGCATCACATCTTTATAATGAAAGGCTACATAGTTTACAACCATGATTTTGAAGCACAAGTACAAATGGTATTAAAATTTAAATCCTTAGTAAGCAGTGACCAACTATGACAAGCTTAAATTAGCCTTCTTGTAGGAATCTGACATTCTTGAGTTTGAGCAGAAAAGTATAATGGCACTGAAGGACATAAAGCAAAGACTTACAAAGAGTGTTCTTTAATATGATGCATAGTTTAATACTTTGCTTTCTAAGTTTTCATTTGAAATAAATCCTACTCAGCATGCACAATGGTTTGTGGGAGGATTGTTATTACCTTTCTAATGGACTCTATCACAAAAAAATTTCACCAATGTGTGTGAGGATCTGGAAGCTACCCTCTATGCTAAAGTAGTTAGAAGCATAAATACCAGTATTATCCCCTTTATGGAGGCACATATAGCATCCATGGCTTCACATCTTGAAAATTTGATGGAAAACAATGCACATGAGGCACATAGTAGTGTTTAATGTACAGGGTATGAAAATGAAGGGAATACAAGGAACAACTACTCACACAAGAACATCTACATGGTACTAAAACAAACCTATGAGATCTACCATGAAAAACATGATGTCCATTATTATCCTCTTTTGTAATGTGCTAATAACACTAAAGTGTTTGAGTATTGTAATAATTGTGATGCTTACATTCATGACACCATTGAATGTCAATTGATTAGTAATATCTATGAAGCTCAAGCATGCAACATACACCAAACCTCAATCATTAATACCCAAGACAATAGTGGCTACCATGCATGAGGGAGAGGATGAGGATGAGGTGATGGTTGGTTTCTAATGATAACATGTTACAAATTTGGTTCTCTAGATGATTATCAGTGGGATTACCTAGAATACCCAATGTGCATATTCTGTAAAAAGGACTATTGATTAGAAGAATGCCTGAATCTATATATGGCCATCACTAAGGAGCATAATGAAAAGGGTGATAGAATTATTTTAATAGTTAAAACATAATGGTCTGCACACCCAACCATCCCAATAGTGAAACAAGTATAAATCACCACTCGTAGTGGGGGATAAACTCAATCCACAACCAACCCAATTGAAAAGGTACATCGAGAAGAACCATGAACAATAAATTACCTTGATGCTTAGCAAAAAAAAAGATGTCATTTGAGAAAAAAATGGCACTTATATGATAACTCCAAGGTGAGATTCAATACCTCAAGGATAAGGATGTGACATAGTGTACCATAGTGCAAAGGGAAGTCAAACCTTAACTAGTGGTGCAAGACAATTTTCAAGAACTATGAAAACATATGGTAGATGAAGACATTGTTCCTAGTTCAATGATTGGATTAAAAATTAGGCTCATTTATGAAATGAATTCCACCTTCACCTCAATAATCAAAGTGAATATCACTAGTTAATCATGCTTGATGTCAGGAAACACCTAGTTCCTCTTTCCTAGAAGATGGAGAGATATTGGTTAATGTTGCTATCAATGAATGGATAATCCAGGATATTCTAGTAGATATTGGCATGGAAGTTAATGTTATCACTAAAGATGCTTGGTGAAAAATGTCTAGTCTAACCATGTATCACTCTCCTCATGTCTTGTTTATGGAAAATAAGACTCGAACGCATCATATTAGAGTCCTCAAGAATGCCACCATTGACATACTTGGGGTGGCCTTCAAAGTAGATTTTGAGGTCTTGGAGTTAGCAAAAGATGATGACTATCTATCCTTATTAGGAAGGCCTTAGTGCTATGATAACTATGTAGAATTGAGGTTTAAAAATTAATACATTATTTTTGAGAATATTGATCAGTGCATAGTAATAGCCTTAGACCAAACACAAGGACCTCTCTATATCAAGCTTGGAAATATTGATGAAGACATCAAACAATTGTATAGTGTTACTGCTCAAAGTGATGAAAAACATGATCTAATGCTAGATGGTATTCTTTAGTGGATGGACAACCAATCTATCTCAGATACTATAAGAAATTTTTGCAACTATTGGGCCCATGGTGACTATGATCTCACCAAAAGGTTGTGCAACACCATAAATAGAGGAGAAAGCATCATGTGCTAGCTTCCTAAATGTCACAAGTTTTTTCACCTCATGGGTTTAGTAATGAGAGGAACATTGGTGGGGATACCACTATAAATACTTGATGAAGCCCCATGACTCCAAGGATAAATAAAGGTACATGTCTTTATCCAATATCTTAAAGAGTTATATGATATCGAGAATGACTAGATGTGGTCATTAGATCACATATTTGATGGCATCACTACTAGATGGTGGCATAATAATAAAGAATGCCTACTATACTAGGATCAAGTGCAAGCTACTTTACACCATAGATCTCATCATGACAATAAGGTTAGGGGAATACTTAGTTATAGTGGAGTGAAAGCACTTGAACCTCACATTAGGCTTATGAGACAATATGGTGAATTGAGGACACATTATTACCATAATATCTTTGGGTACATGTATTTTATGGGTATTTATGCACTTAGGCATGAGCATGGTATATTCATGAAGAGAGGCACATGGGTACCAAGTTATGATAGTTACTAAATGAAAACATGACATCATTATTATCTTACTCTTCACTGAGGATGGACTTGCACCTTAACCTTCAAGCCATACATGAATTAGTCATTAGAGATCCAAGTCCCATCAAAGATCACTTGAAACATATTCATTAAGAACCTAAAGAACCCTTGCATTTATTCATTGAGCCTCCCACCCAATTAATTCCTACACCATCGATAGTTTTTAATGAAAAACATCATGAAGATATCTACCTAGGAAAGCAAAAACTCATCTTCTAAGTAGATGAAAGTGAAGGATCTACTTCATGTAGCTCATTGAATAACCACCTAGATGTCCCTACAAGTACTAGTTCATGAACTATTTGGGACACAAGTTCTCTAACAGACAACTCTTATCATGGGCCCATTCAAACTATTCAATGTAACATTGGCACAAAGTAAGAGCCAAAGATGGATATAATGGGAAATTATTGGACTGACACAAACATTTCAAAGATTTTTGAGCTGTTAAAAGAGTATCAGGATGTATTTCTAAGGAATTATAGAAAAATGAAAGGAGTTCACACTTCTCTAGGAAAGATGCACATAAAGCTAATTGATGATTCTCACCCCATGAATAAATGACCATACAATTTGAACCCTAACCTTTAGGTGTGAGTGAAAGAGGAGATAGATAGCATGCTTTACACTAGAGTAATTACTTCCACTGCTAAATATAAATGGGTCAGTCCCATGGTAATCAATATTAAGAAGGATGCATGCATATGTATTTGTGTGGACTATAGAGTGCTCAATGCATCATGTGTAATTGATCCCTTTTCAATGCCTTTCATAGAAGAAATCCTAGAAGGTGTTTCTAGTTTTGAAGTATAGTCCTTTATAGATGGGTTTTTGGGATACCATCAAGTCTAGATAGCTGAGGAAGACCAATCCAAAACTACTTTTGATATAGAATGGGGATCTTTTGCCTATACCATCATTCCCTTCAGGTTGAATAATACCCCAATAGTATTTTTATGGATATCAATCAAGGCTTTTAAAGATTTAATTCATAAATTCCTCCAATTTTACTTAGATTATTGAATGATATATGGGTTGGTTAAGGACCATTATGCTAATTTGAGACTCATGATTGAGCACTATCAGGTGCTATAAATTTCCTTAAATTTGAAGAAGTGCATATTCATGACACCTTTTGGTGTACTTATTAGGCATATTATTCATAAGGAAGGACTCCTGGTAGACCCAACCAAGGTCTTTATGATTCTCTAATTTCTAGTGCCCAAGACTTAGCGTGAGGTGCATGCCTTCCTAGGGCACATGGGCTATTACAAAAAGTTAATTCAGGGTTATGCCAATATTATAGTGCCCCTAGAAGAGATTTTAAAGCATAATGAATAGTTTGTATGGATAAATTATTATAAAGTAGATTTTGAAACACTCAAAGAAAGGTTAGTTACTACTCTTATCTTATAATTTCTTAATTGGATAGATTTTTCATGTCCATGTTGATGCATCTAGGATGAAAGTCAGTGTGATACTTACATAACCAAATGAAGGACACTTATATCACCTAATTTACTTTTCTAGTAAGAAGCTAACATCGACTAAAAGGAAATATACCACCATCGAGCATGAAGTTTTATGTATGGTTTATGCTCTACAAAAGTTTAGGCAATACCTTCTGGTCACTCTGTTTATCTTCTATTTGGATCGTGAGACCTTGAAGTATCTTGTCAACAAACTAGTACTACATGGGATAATTTGTTGCTAGATTGTATTCATGTAAGAATTCTAGTTTTTCATAGTAGTAAATCCTAGGAAGACTAACTATGGACCTGATCATTTATCTCGAATTGAAAATGGAGAACCCACACATGCCATATAAGATGATCTTCTTGGCATATAAATCTTTTGAGTTTCTTGGGTACCTAAAGAACTAGAGGATATTACATCATTTATAAACACTGGTTGTATGCCTGACTCCCTCACTCCATAGGAGAAAAAGCAACTTGTGGTCTATACCACACCTTATCATATCATAGTTAAATAGATTTATAAAATGGATTGTGACAAGGTGCCTTGCCATTGTGTAATGCAACATGAGCACCCTAAGGTGATATGATAATTCCATGAAGGTATTTTCATAGGAGACTATGTTGGAGAGGCTACCATGTGCAATATGATGCTCATCAGACTCTGGTGGCCAACTTTATTTAAAGATGCAAAGGCATATATTAGGAAATGTGATATATTTTAGTGCATAGGAAAACTTGATAGGAGAGATGTTATGCCCTTACAACCCATTCCTTCTCAATAACCATTTAAAAAGTGGGCTATTGATTTTATGGGGGCCATCACTCTAGTAGGACAATGAATGAGCTCTCAATACATCATTGTAATAATTGACTACCTCATGTATTAAGTTAAATTAGCACTAAAAAAAGACTATACTATAGCACTACCACACAATTCATTTGAGAGAACATTATAACATAGTTCAGATGTCCCTTAAGCTTTACCACTGATCATGAAACCCACTTCTTGAATGGGATGATTTGCATCTTATTAGTTGAGTTCATGATCATGCACCATAAGACAACACCATACCACTTGCAGGCCAATGAAACTATATAAGCCTTTAATAAGATCCTCTATACCACTTTAACAAAAATTTACAATGTTCACCAAACTGATTGGGATGATAGAGTATTTGTAGTACTTTGGGCTTACTGAACTACATACATGTGCCTCAACAAAAGTACACTATTTAACCTAGTGTATGGAAAGGAAGCAGTCATGCCAGTGGAGTTCCTATTTTTATCTCTTTGAAAAATGTGTGTGGGAAACTTTGATAATGAATCATCTTTGAAAGCTTGATTCGATGATTTGATAAAACTAGATGAGACTCGATTTCTTACCCATTAGAGTTAGGATGTTGAGAAATGCAAATAAAAATCATGGCATGATCACCATCTAAGGAACAAAGTCTTTTCTCTAGGCATGAAATTTTTATTATATGATTCCAAGTTTGTGTGCCACCCTGGGAAGCTTCGCATCCATTGGGATGGATTATTCATAATACATAGCATTCAACCTACTGGGTTTTATTAGTTAAATTTAATGGATGGTTAGTTCCTCCTAGGGCACTAAAATGGTAGTTGGTTTTGGTTGTATTGTGGTTCAATTTAACTAAACTTTTGTATTTAATAAGTCTTTAAATATATTAGGTTAGGACTGCTTTCAATAAAAAATACTACTCTTGAGGCTTGCATTTCTTCTTTAACGTAATTTTGATTTTTTTTACTTAGTGTGTTTTCATGGAGGACCATGAACCCATTTTAGTGTGGGGTAAGTCATCATGCATATGACTAATAAGTTCAAAGTTAAAATCAGGCACATAAGACATATGGGTGTGCAAGTACCAAAGGCACAAGAGTCATCTTTGACACATAAGTGATTAAAGGTACATGAGTAATTCAATGCACTTCAAAATCACTTTAAAAGTTTCATACCATTTGAGTGTTAGATATCTTCCACTATACCATAAAAGTGGAACACAATTGTCATCCACTTCCAAGAAAGGAACAAGAAGGGATGGGACAAAACCGTTAAGGCATTGAATGCTTAACACAAAATTTAATGTATGAAGGCCTTTAAAAAATTTGCATTTATGGATAGAAGTAACAAGGGGATGGAAATAATTATTAAAGGTAAATCCCCTAAAAGGCCTATAAATAAGAAATCTAAAGTCATTTTTCACTTTACCTTACGTAAATATTCCAAGTGCTAGTGCAAAGAACAAGCGATGAATAGAGAAATAGTGACCATGATGCAATCAAATCTTGAGCAATATCAAAGTGTTTATGAAGTTGGAAAAGTAACAAAGGCTATTTCTAGATGATAAGAGAGGTTTCCACATCTAGAGTGGTATATCAGAGTAGGAATCTTTGAAGTTATAGGTTGTAGAGCTGTCATTGTTAAAGCATGAAACTTGAGAGCTGAATTAGGTCTACCACCATGTATTCATTTGGAAATGTGGAATGGCCATAGATTAACCTTAGAAAACCATGAAGGGTAATGGAGCCAAAGAAATTGGATAAAAGACTTGAAAATATTCTAACTATACTAGAGGAAGAAGAGGTGAGCAAAGGAGATTGGTTCCCTATTAAGGAAGAGGCTTTGGAGAATCAATAGAGACCAAAACAAGTACAACATGCAGAAGGAGTTTTTATTGAACACACAAAAAGAGAATCGAGAGAGAGCATGAAAGAAGCAAAGATGGTGAAGAAAGGAAAGTAGGCACAAACCTCATTAGCAAAAAATGCCCAACATCTACCCCTTTGTCTTTACTCATAGAGGAGATGCAATACCTAGAGTTGGTATTATGCATAGAGAATTGGGTCTCCAAGGTGTCAACTACCACAATATTTTATTACAACCACCACCATCTTGAGAATGAAGTATAACTATAGAATTATTACCAAGTTTAGACCACCAACACAAGAAATGAAGTGGTCTATGACTTGTCTATTAAGAACCAGTTGGACAAGGTAGGCCTCTTCCAAATTTTTGAGTTGCCTTAATTTGGCAAGACTAATAAGGAATTTTAGTTACTCCTCTCACACATCCATGAGGACTACATCCACTTCATGGGGTATAATATGAAGATCATCCCAAAAAAGATTATTAAAGTCATAGGATTTTAATGCTCAGTTATAAATGTCTTGGATGACTTATCTAATACAAAGGAGATTCAATAGATTGACATTGTGCTTATATACCAAAATAAAGGGCATGCAATGCACATAAGGAAAATATAGGATCCTACTCTCAAATTCATAGCACATATCATTTCTACTAATGTCAGAAGGACTAACTAATGGAAAGAGGTGGACATGGCCCACTTATACATTGCTCACCAAGTCTCTCAGGGAATAAAGTATAACTAGGCACTATATTTTACACAAAATGCCCAAGTATAGGTTTCCTTGGGGATCAATTCTATTATTACTAGTTTTTTATGAGATCAGGGTGCTTGATTATAGTTCTAGTTTATTGAAGTGGGTACACCCCCTGCTCACAGGTCCCCCACTGAGTGCTTCAAAACATTTACCTATCTCCAACACATTACCCAATATTACAAGATGAAGATGAGGTATTGGTTTCATGGGAAGAAGGTGGATTTTTGAAATTAGTGGTGCATGCCAAAGGATTTTGCCCCCTAGCCACAGACTAAGAAATATATTCTATAAATCAACATTACTCCCTAGTGTGCATTCACATGAATCCTTTGGGAGAGATTTCAATATGGCTTAAATTAACATATGCCTTCTCTACATAACACTTCATCAATTTCATCAACCAGATAAATGATGCACAACCAATCATTCTCTAGGTAGAGTAGATTGATGTGGAGTGCCACACCTAAAAAATGTATGTATATTTGAGCAAGAAGGCCTTTGTAGAGAGGGGGAAATTGACTTAACCAATATCAAGGTTAAGGATATCTTGGTTGGGTAGTAAGTCCATAAATTATTTTATATGTTATGATCCCACCAGTAACCTCAAGATGGAAACCCTAATGAGAGGTTCCCCCAAGCATTGTAGCCATGAAGGAAGCATCCAGAGCCAAGTTCCAGTTCAAGTGGGTAATAAGCCCAACAAAAATGATAGAGGATAGTAGAGGCACCACCCTCCATACCCACTACTTCTCACCCTTCCACACCATGTCTACCCACACCTTGCCCTTCACCTTCACCTTCACCACCTCATATATCCCCTTCTCCTCAAACTTCATCTCCTCCTACCTCACCTTCCCCTACACATTCCACTCCTTCCCACTCACCTACTCCAAACCCTTCATCTCCTTAGATAAATCCCCCACCTTATCTAACTCCATGACCACCTTTGCCTCCACCATATCTAAAGACTACCATAGGGTTAGCCCCATAATAGCCTCCAAGGTGAGTGCCCCAACATAACCCCTCTTAGGTACATATTCATAGTTAGGAATCAAAATCTAAGAAGACTCCATATCTAGTAAAGAAGGCCCCATGTAGTGATCAACCTAATATTGATGGAGTGGGAGTGTGTGATATGGCCTCAATAAGCCGTCAAGAGGATGAGCGTTAATGAGACCTAGGAAGGGGGAAGGGGTCAGTTGAAGAAGAATAAGAATAGAGAGAGATATCCACTATGTGTGAATGTTACTAGTTTGATGTAGAGGATAAGGACCTCTATCTTTGGTCACACTTCCACCCCAAAGATGTGACCCCATAAACAAGAAAGTAGGTTTACTTCCTTCTAGAGATTTACAATGAGGATCCCCAATTTGATATTTCTTTAGATTGCATTTTTTTGGCTTGGATTCTCTAGGACTACCAAACCTCATGAAAATTGTTTTGTAGAAGCTCACTCCAGTAATAGAAAGTGCCACATTTTTGAAACTTGGCATGGAAATAACATGATAGAATATTTTGTTGGATTTTGATGCATTCATTATAAAGAGAAAGGATGCTAGGGTCATAGAGATGTACAATAAAGCAGTTGCTAAAAAGCAAGTGCTCATTGAGGAAATGGCCTCCTTGAAGCAACAAGTCCAAAAGGACACTAAGGCTAAGGTAAGGGTTTTAAACCTTTTTAAAATATTTTTTAAAGAGGAACCAATACTTGTAGATAGTGTACCACTAGATGGGGATGCCATCAGGAAATTAGAGACCATGGTGGAACTTTTGCTTAAGAAATACAAGGAGCACCCTAAGTCAAGAGACAAGGGGAAAGAGATGATTGAAAAGTTCACCATGGTAGTAGCTATTTATGAGAGCATATTGGAGAGAGACAGGGATGTTATCCCCATTTTGGATGGAATTTTTTCATGCCTAAAATGCCCAAATAAAGTATTTGAGGCCCATCTCCATGATGAGGAGGTCCTAAGGTAGCAAGCAATCGATGTTACCCTTCTAATAAAAGACCATGTCAAGAACATGAAAGCATTAAGGATGTTAAAACTATGGAATATGCCATTAATAACCATCATCAACTAATAAATATGAGTTTTACCATACTCCAAGGATAGGTTGATAAGGAGGTCTCTGAATTAGAAGACATCTAGAAGGAAACTAGCATAGCCCTAGATAAATAGGTGGTAAAGACAAAGACTCCAACTCAACCTAAGGAGATGAAGGAATCAAAAGAGGAAATCAAAGGAATAACTACAAAATTATTCAATGCATTGTCCCATTGGGATGGGATGAAGAAGTAACTCAAGTACAAGGGGCCCAAATTTTTAGAGGACATAACCAGGGCTTAGTCTAAGATGGACTAAGAGCATAGTGTGGGGTGATGTTGGCCCCTAAATTTTGACCAAGTATTATTCCATTTTTGCATGTGGAATGGAAGGATCATTGTCCATTTTGATGTAAGTCTAGAATAGTGTGGAAGGACCATGGTGCATAGCTACCAGGTGCAAAAGTGTCATGGCAAAAAACTTATAAGGTGTGGAAGGACAATGGCATATGATACCTAGTACAAGAGGGACCAATCAAGAGAGAACGTGTCATGAGGGACCCAAAAATAGAGGACTCATAACATAAGTGGAAAACTAGGGGAGTGCATGGGAAGTGAAGTGTCAGGGACACAAGAGTAGTTAGAAGAAGAATTCAAATAGGACACTTTGACCCACTGATCGAAGGGTTTGTACCAGCCCGTGAGGAACAAAACACTTGGCTACCAGATTATAATATAGAGTGAGTATCTATGTGTGCAAAGACCCTAGTATATAGGAATAACTAGTCTTAAGAGCCACAAATCTTTGTTTATTGGGATTCTATGTGTCATTTATTCATGATAGTTAGAATTATGACACTTGGTTAGGGCTAAACAAGTATAAAAACCCCTATTGTAATCATTTGTAAGATGGTCCTTTAGAGAATAGATATAGCATTTTGTCTTGTAATTTAGTAAGTAATTAATAAGAAATTAGGTTTTTTCATATTGTGTTATGAGTGATGAGATATGTTTTATTTCTAAGTCATGGGTGTCTTTTTATTTTATCACTACTATTAAATAGTAATGGTGATCCTAGTTATAGTGGTAGTTAAATCTGGGACAATAAGGATAATAGTAGTATATTTATGGTATTGAATATCCCTTTAATAATTGTGTTATGAAACATGAACAAACATATAACATTATGTTATAAAGCCTTTGTTATCTGGTCTTTCACTACATGCTTCGAGTGAGCATGCAAGACTTACTACTCACATGATAGGGCTAATGTGCTAGCTTGTTGGGGAGAAGCTTTACCTCTAAAGTGGAACTATCTAAAATAACAAAACATTAGGATTGTTAATATAATCATTTTATTCCTCCTCTTCTTGTTTATCTATTTTCTCTTTACTTTTTCTATTATTTGCACCTCTCTTGGTTATTAGAGTCACTCACAGTTTTGGCTCTTCAATTTTTATGCCTACATTTTTATTTTTAGGTAGCCCATTACTATCCTTCAATACCTAATATTATCTCAAATTTTCATGTATTGATTCCCTCTTTATTTATTACTCTAATTCTTTCTCTGTATTTTCAAATTCTATAGGATTTTTGAGCTCACAACATCTTCCCATGTGTTCAAATGCATGTGGTATTTTATTTAGATGTTTTTCCTCTTTCCAAGGAGGTCCTCCAATAATTTAATTTATTTTTTCATCATTATTATAAAATTATGTAGATTTAGGATAAGATAATAAATCACGAGTTCCCTTTTCATAGAAAAATCTATACTATGGCTACAGTTCTTCGACATAATTTTTGGCTATGTGCTCTAGACTTCCTCACTTTATAACACATAATAAGGTAACCTTCCTATTTATAAATTTTCCATCCTAATATCCACATATAAAACCACCATGATATCCTCCATACCCTTATTAGTTAACTCCCATGTATCCTCCTTGATACTCATTATAGTATGGATTTGGTTGGACATGACGTGACACAATTGTATATAGAGGTAGGATTTGGTATTGAGGCTATGGGTGGAATGTTACATCATATGGTAGTGATGTGATGTAATTTTTTCATTTAATATCATCTAAAGTGACACATGCTCTCTCCCTCTCATCTTGTGGAGATCAACCATTGCATCATATCTTGGGCATGTATGACTATAATGATTAAAACAACCATATATAGTATAGTACATCAACTAGTTAATGGGTGTCATAACCTCCATCAAAGGGCACATATTATATGAATGATGATCATATAAAATACATATTCCATAATATATTTTCTCCTTTTATATTGGTTTTTAGAATGAAGGTTTCACACTCACTCGAGTTTCAGTTATTTTTATTATCATTGATCTCAACACCTTCTCATAGTGTGGGCATTTTGTCCTAGAATGTCCATTTTTGCAACATATGTTGGACCTTGGGGAACCTCCTTGTGGTTTTTTAATAAGTGTGTGTCTCCCCATTCATTTGTGTTTGATGATTTAACCTTAAATAAACCAACTCTTCCTACATTTTCTCTATCTCTCCTTTCAATGATGGATCTATTCTAGATTTCCATGATTATGCCTCTAATTAGGAAGCCATTTCTAATACTTTTGTAAATGTAGTAAATATTTTTCAATAAATAGAGAATCTAAAATATCCTCTCAATATAGATATAACTCATTTCACCCATAATTTTTCATTGAGGGGTTCCTCCAATTTCCTTACTATTAATTTGAACCACTCATTATAATATTTTATGGATTATTCATCATTTTATATTAATTATATCTTATTAACACTCTCCTTAGGAACATTTAAAAAAATAAAAGTCTCATTTGAATGCCTTATTGACATTATCTCATGATTTTGAATGTCCTGTACTAGCTTTCATATACCATTTTAATGCATCATCTTTGAATATACCCACAAAATCAAATAGTTTAATTTGATCATCTCCAATATTTTGGCTTTGCCAAAATAAATATAACACCCAAAAAATCTCTTTTTCATCCTTAGTATCTTTTTCAAAAAATGATAGATTTATCCTATTATTATTCTCATTTTTTATGTTGATGTTTCTGAAATAGTACTTGCTCTACTCCTATTGTGACTACTTGTACTAGTTGGGATTCTTCCATGGTAACTTCTACTACCTTTTTCCATTATGTTTTGTTACTTACTTTATTATATCTTACCAATGTTCTACTTATTCCTTTCTCTCTTTTCATGTCTTCTTGAAAATATTTTATTCCCAACACTTCCTTGGTCTTTAAAAAAATTCTTCTCTTGCTTCTATTTTCACTGAATGAGTTGAAACTATTTGTTACTTCTTCTCCTATATATACTTCTCTTCAATATAGGTTATCTCTCCTGATGTGATGTGTTTTGGTTGAATATTTTGTCAATCAGCATACTGATAAACAAAATAGGTCTGATCATCCAAAGTAGGAAGATTGGTCGGCCAAATGTGTAGTTTTACCACATCAAAAGGGGACTAATCTCTCCTCTCATCAAGGGGAGGTTCCCTATATATATATATATACCCTTGAGTATTATTTTTTGTTTATATATATATATATATATATATATATATATAAACAAAAAATAATACTCAAGGTTATGATAAACCATCCATCTCTCTTTTTTCAGAGATGATGGGTGAAAATCAAAGGAGAAATCTTAAGGATAATGATAGAAACACTCCTCTTCTTTCAGAAGTACTATTCAACAAACCACAAGAATCTTCCTAGTAGTAATTTGCAAAATGTAACCAAGGACATAGTAACTAACAAATTGAGATGTAGCACAAAATCTCCACCTGAATTTCCCAAGAGTGAGATACAAAGGACAATGAGGGCACAAAGTCATCCCAAGGTCCTTTACACAGAAACAAAAATAAAACACACTAAAGGCAATTATGGGGGGCACAAAGTCTCTCCACAGTTGACTTCAGGACACCTTCTTGACTACTTTCACTAATTTTGCTTGTTGAATTAAAAAAACATAAAATATATTAATGAAAAAGACATAAGAATAGTTTCCCCAACAACAAAGATATCAAAGCACAAAGTCTGAAAAGTCACTTGCTTTCTTATTCCAATAACAAAATATGATCAACAATCTGAGCTCAAAGTCTCAGTAATGCCTTTCAATTTGGGCAGAGTTTTTGTTTTTGATAATCAGAGAGAGAGTTCCCTTATATAGCCTCTTCAAGAAGGATTTGGGAATAGTAACACATCATGTTGCATCAAATTTTGTTAAGAAGACATGCTAGAATTTAGGGGTATTTACCCATTTGCTTTTCACAATGTAGAGAAATGGGTCACACCATTGAACGTTTGCATCTTTCAATGTCCATCTGGCAATCTGCTTCTAGAAGCATATCTGATGCGTAAATATTTTTGGTCCTTCCTCATCATTCCTCCTTTTTTGATTATTTGAATCGGGTCCTTGATTCATTTGATGCTCTATTTCTTAGTTGCTTTTTGTTGGTCTTTTGAGAACCCTATGGAAGATGACACTTTGCAGCTTCTGCTTGCTTCAGTAGCTCAATGAAGGTTTGCTACAATCCTTACTTAGCAAAAGAGATATAAAGGAAGAAACTACAAATGTTGGCATGTGGCAGCTTTCGACAAGCTCTTAGCTACCTTTGAAAAGTCTTCGAGACTTATATTAGTTTCCTACGGAGGATGACACATGGTGGCTTCTATTGCACTTGATGAGAGACATGTGGCATGTTCCACTACTTTGAAACTATCTCAATAGATGACACATGGTAGCTTCCATTGTGACTTTCTGAGGGACACATGATAACATTACAGGTTTTCTATTTCTTCAAACTTTTCCTTTAGAGAAATTTTTTTAAGGAATTCTTTCAGACAATTTGTCTGAATGAATTGTTTTTTTGTCACTTTTGCCGGGGGAACTTTTTTGAAGGAAATCCCTTTGATCTCTTGGCCTTTGAATTGGTCCATTTGCTTAGTTCCTACCTTTTGTAAGGGTTTTTTGAGCTCCAAATTAGCCTTTTGGGTTTTTGTAATAGTTCACTTCAGCTTTTGAGTGTCCTCCAAAAGGGTTGTTTGTCCCTTAAAAATTTGCCTTAGTTGATTTTGTGTGAATCTCAACATGTGACACATGACAAAATCCACTGTGAAATAGGTGAGGACACCTGGCAGTTTCCATTGAACTTGTAGAAGCTTTGGACACCTTCTGAGTGTCTTGCAGAAGGTGACATGTGGCAGCTTTCATCACATTCTGGAAACACTTGAGACTCATTTTAGATTCATGCAAATGCTGAAACATGGCACATTCTACTTAACTTACAAAGGACACATGGTAGCTTCCACTACTCTAAGGAACAAAGTGAAATGAGGCTCGAAAGATGACACTTGGTAGCATCCACTGGGTTATGTCGGGCTTTTGTTTCAGTCTGTTTGTTTCCTTCCTTAGTCACTTTTTTGCCACGAGAATTCCCTTCATAAGGGCATTTGTGTCTTTGACACTTGGGGCACTCCTTTGAACTTGTCGCTTGAACCAAATTTGGTTCAATGGTTCATTCCTCTGTTTCTATTGACTGCTTGAGCTAAGCTTCTTTGACACGAGCCTCGTTGAACCCATTAAACCTTGAACACGTTGAAACTTTTGAACCCGATTGAGCACATTAAACCTTTTGAACCTTGAACTAGTCCTTTGATTGAAAAAGCTTGAATAATTCCCAATTTTGAAAGCTTAGGACAATTTTTTGAAATGGGAAGAGATATTTTGGTCTTGCAAGACCAAAACAGCTTATATGTTGTCCTAAAAATGAGTGACATTTTTCGGGTACAACAATGTGTCATAGACGATGAAATCTTTTTCAATGGGTTCATTTCCTCATGGGGTCTCTTTTGATTATGGTTTTATAATGAGGTATCTTTTCTTATTTCCTTTTATCTATTTTCATCATCATTATCTTCTACTTTTACATGTACTTATTATTCTACTAAATTAGTTTCATTAAAATAGTCTTCCTACTTAATTATTGTCCTTAGTTTTTCCTCCTATCTCCTCTATTTTATTTTTTTTGCTAAATTTTGGTTATTATACCTTATCTCTAATTTTCATAGTTTATTTAATATATTATTTTTATTTTAATTATATGTTCTCCTCAATTTAATCTTCTACAGTTTTCTCTTGATTATCTTCCACAGATTTATTTTTAATCTTTCTTTCCAATTCTATGTCTTCTTATATTATTTATTATTCTCTATATTATAATTCTAATTTTATATTTCTTGTTTTATTTATAATTATCTTCTCTTTTCTATTCCTCATCCACTATCAACATTACCTTTTACTTCTTCATGGTATTCTATTCTCAGGGACAATATAAGTTCTTTATTTCCAAACAGTGCAACTAACTCATAGAATCCTTTTGTCATTTACCCCATCACGTTTATATTTTTGGTATGAAATATCTCTTATAAACTTATTTATTCTCTCACATGATTTATCTATTCTTCTCATCTTAATTTATCAATGCTAATTATATAATCTTTGATTTTTCTTACTATGTTGGTCTAGATTATATACTTGTTTTGTGAAGACCAGTTTCATCATATTTGAGATGATCAAAATTAGTTATAGATGAGTTTTATTCTAAGTTTTCATTTTCAATCATGTTTTTCCCAAACATTCTCTCTTATCTATATTTTCTTTTTACCTCTCTCCTTTGTTTTATCTTCCTCCATTTTCTTCCTCTCATATTATCTTACCATTTATACTAGATACTTATATTTATATTCTTAACTTTATTATTGTAATTTATTAAAATAATCTCCTTATTTTTATACCTCATTTTATATCCTTTACATTATTATTATGATGCCCCATCAATTATTTAGACTAGATATTTTGATGAGTCACATGTCTTTATGATCTCCACCTCTTTATATATGTTATCCTTTTAATTCAAGGCCTAGGGGAAACCCAATAGACAACCTAATTAAAATAATTTAACATGGTTATAAATGAAAGTGAATTTTTGAATGGTATAAAATATATAAGTTCACTTTATTCAAAGAATAATGAAAGTAAGAAAGAGTTGATAGCCAATATAGAATTGTAATAACAAAGTTATATTATGCTAAGAAAGAGTTGACAACCAATATAGTATTGTTATAACAAAGTTGTATTATGCTAAGATTTGTTAAATATATGAGAGTTTAGATGTCTGGTGTTTATGTAATTCCTAAATTCATTCTTCTATATCTCTAACCTATAAATAATAAAAGTGTACATGATTATATAATAAAGGAAGATGAACCATCATTTGAACCATTACAATAGTTGGTAATAATTACTTCATAACCAAATAATGTAGTGATGTTGCTGATTATCATTATTGATGATTTTAAATCTATAATAATAACACTCCAAAAGTTTTATGGTAATGTAGGAATAAAACTATATTGAATAAATTAACATACATGTGTAAACCTATCTTACTAACATTAACACAAAAATGGAAGTGCAACAATGTTAATTTTCAATGTCATCTATTACCCCAGAGCTTCATGGATCAATAACCCCTCCTTTAAGATCAATGGTCCCCATTTTAAGTAATTTAAAAATATGTGGAGATAAATTAGTAACCTACACCTATATAAACCATTTTCCTTGGGATCTCTTGTTAACATGTTCATTTGACCCATATGTCAATGAATTGATCCTATTATATTTTAATATTAAAATCTATATTTATATTTGTTTGTTAAAAAGTATTTTTAGTAGATTAATTATTCAATAGGGGTGTAAAGTAATGCCACAAGAGTTCTACATTGAATACTAGATGCAACCCAAGGTAAGATAAAATATTAATCTCAAAATCATTATCTCCTACTTTATTGTTGATGGAATAGGACCCATAAAAAATTAGAGAATTATTATGGTAAGGTCATATCAGTATTTCATTTTGTATGTGTATCTAGACTCAATCACCAACCTAAAAAAGTGTGGTGTTTAGTGTTTGTCATGGCACTTTGTATTTCACATTTGCCTATTAAAAAATGGCTTTCACTTGTTATTGAATGTGCAAAATGTTCTCAATGAATGAATAAAAAATTAAACCTCATTTTGAGTTATAGGATTTTCTACTATTGATATAAAAATAAGATAAGATACATTGATGGGTGATAAAGGTTAGAACCCCAAAAAACTAGAAAAGGGTTGTGTGTGGTAGAGCTTTGCAAAGCTTTTTTGTAGTTTTGATAAATGAAATTCAAAATTTATTCCCAAGTGGTTTGATTCTTAAAATTATAAAATTTCATAAGGTGCAATATCATCCTATTTAACACTTCCATCTATCCATCAAAATGTGGATGAAATATAGTGGATTTGCTTAGCTTTGTGTCTAGCACAAACCAAAGTGATTTCAAGAAATGACTCAAAAATATTATATTCCTATCAGATAGGATAGTTTCTAGGATTCTAAAGTGGATCTATACATATTGAAAGTAAAATTGATTTGTTTATGGTGTTTATATTACTTTCTTAAAGTGCATGATAATTACCATTTTAAAAAATCTAACAACTAATACATAAACATAATCATCACCATTCTTGGTAGTAAGATATCAATAAATAAAACCAATGGAAAAATATTACCATAGTATCATTGAAACTACAAGATGTGTCTAAAAACATTTCTTCTTATTTATTATATTGGAAATTCCACATATGATACAAGAATTGATATATTTGGATACATCTAACCTAAAATGTGTTTATAAGAAATAGTTATGAAACACCACACAAGTCTTTTAAATTCCAAAATATCCTAAAACTTTGCTAAATTGATCCTCACATTTTTTTTTTGTATATTTTCCTCATTTAAAATGTAAAAGTGCCCAAGGTGATATAGAAGTCCACTTTACAAGTATAAATTTGGAACTAAATTACTACAAAGCAAATTATGATAGATATTTACATGTAAGATGGATACAATTTTGATTACATGTTGAATTTATGTCCACATGCATCTAGTACAAAAAAGAGAACTTGAACTAGAAGATGGATTAAATAATTAATGATTGTATTGGTGTTTCCCTTCTCATGATTGATGTTAACATGACATTACTAAAGATAATAAGACCTTTTTTGATGTCATTCTTTATAAAACTTGTTCTAAGTCTACAAGAACTAAAATGTCTTTTGATTTGTGTGGATCACAATATCCTTGCCCAAGATATAATTCTTCCAAATCTTACATGCTTGAATAATGACATAAATCTCATGATCATATGTTGGGTAGTTTTATACTAGTGAGGTGAACATTTCATTTTGGTAAGCAACCAGATGACCATTTTGAGTGAGGAATTCTCCAAGTATAAAGTTATATATATATATAATCTCAAATTATTTTTAAAATTATGGTAAATAAATTAATAGTGAAAGAAACGTTTGCATTTCAACAATTTGAATGCTTTTATTGTGAAGCTTCCTAGATGAACTTTCGTTTAGTTCCACCTTTGGTAACTTGGTTTAGAGGATAGATCACATGATAAAAAACAAATAAAAATATATTTTATAAATTTACCAATCCAAATAATTTAAAAATTTATGTGAGATTACTTGGTTGTGGCCATTCCTAGATGATTTGAATATTTGACGAGTCCAGATGAGCTCCTTGTGTCTCTAATACATATCCTAGATAGTGTATCTCTTATAAAGAAAATAAACATTTGTCCATTTTTTATTACAACTTGAGTTTACACAAAGTTCAATAACTTTCTCTATATGGTGTAGATGTTCATCCAATGTTTTACTAAAGATTGAGATGTTGTCAAGGTAGACTACAACAAATGAAGTAGTGAGTGACCTAAGAATGTTATTCATCATCCAAATGAATGTATTTGGTAAATTGGTCAAACTAAAAATCATGACTATCCATTAAAACAAACCTTATTTGGACTTTAAGGTTATCTTCCATATGTTTGTAGGTTCAACATAAATCTAATGATACCTAGACTTAAGATCAATTTTAGTGAAGTATTTTACATCATGAAGTTGGTCCAGTAGGTCCTCAATATTTAAAAGAGGATAGTGGTTATTCATTATGATATTTTTTAGAGCTTTGTAATTGATACACAACCTATATATGTTGTCTTTATTTTGTATACTCACAATTAGATTACTGCAGGGTGATGAGTTAGCCATATGGCCTCCCAAAATTTCTTTGGTGTATCTGAAAGTATATTTTTCATGAAAGCTCATGTACATTCAAACATATTTATATAAAATTGATCTAATAAAAAATGGGAGGGGCTTTAGGAGAAAGGGTTGAGGCGATCTAACCTTGGTAATCCACATTGATAGACTGATCATCACACTACATTTCTAATATTTCGAAGAGGGCTCAAAATCAAACGTAATTATATCATTAATATGTGTGTGTGTGTGTGTGTGAAATTATGTATACAAGCATATATGTTATTTATTATATTTTTCCCTTGGTACAAGCATGCAAATATCAGTTGACCCTTGTAAACTTATTATTTAACTCTAATAATCATGTAGGTGCAATATTTTATTTTATCTAGCTCTTGCGAGTACAATGTGCTTATAGTTTAAAAATTAGAATATAGGACCTATTGACATCTAAAATCTAAAAAAAGAAGTTGAAACCTGACCAAACAATGGTAAAAAAAACATAACCAAAATAAATTAAAATTTGACTTGGGTCAGTTTTTCTATTTGTCATCAATACCAATAATCAAAATTGATCATAAATATTAGAACTAACCAGTTCTTCAAAAGACTCCAAGGGAGATAGGAAGGGCCAAAGATATATATAATATGTCATGCTAGGTTGGTCATGATAGGATAATGAGATCACATAATTTAATAGTATAAATAAGACAATTTAAATATCAAAATAAATATGCCAATAAGTATTTAGTTCATGGTTTGATATCTATACATGTAAAGTTTCTTAAAATTATTATGAAACAAGGCTTGTACAAAATATATTTATCTACAAAATGTTAAAACAAAAATGCATATGACAATGATGATATCAATTATGGTGAAGTTGGTTTTGGTCTGAGTGCAATTACATGCAACAATGAGGAGGATGAGGATAATGATGAATAATAGATAGATACATATATTTTTTATATGTTTCATTCATTAAACCCTTAAAATATTTTAGATATTTTTATTTAATTATTTAAAATCAATTTTTATGAGTATACTTTAACTGAATATTTTATATATAATATAGTCTTGTTTAATATTCATGATGGATGCAAAAGGATATGGGTTTGACATTTATGTTAAACAATATAAATATATGTTTTTTTAAAATTATTTGTGATAAAAATCTTAATTATACCTCAATTTTAATTCTTAGGTGTTTGAAAAGCATCAATAAATTTGAATATACTTAGTATATATTTGATAATTATTATATTTTTAATAAATAATAAAATTCAAATATCAAAATTTTTAATGATCTAAATGTATTGTATTTTTTGTTGAATTTTTTTTTAATTTTCATCAAAATATATTTAAAATTTTAATGATCTAAATGTATTTCATAATTAGTAAATTAAAAAGACAAACAATGATACAACTTCCTTGATGTTAACTTTGACTCACTTTTTATTGCTAATAAAAATAAATAAAACTTGAAAATATTAATTTGAAAATAAAAAATAAATTTTTTGAAGAAAAATGGGTTGATACAACATGTTGTGAGTCAAAATTTATGGTAAAATTTCCAAAAAAATATATAAAACTTTGGAAATTATCACGATCCTTGCTTACAAAAATCATTATTTAAAAAAAACAATTTCAAATTATGAATCATAGTGAAATTTACACAAATGGTAAAAATAGAATGTAATAATATTATTGTGATGGTGAAGCATAAACAAAATAGTCATCTCAAATGCCACAATCAAAATAATTTCACTAATGAATTGGGCCACTTCTTAAAATCACATCAAATTGCACTTTCAATTTATTCAACTCAAGTTCAGGTATGCTTCAGTCATAATTTAATGTTAATCTGTAGGACTACAAATCTTTATCACTCATTGTATATATCTTGATTGTTTTAGTCCCCAACTCATTCAATTGCTTAGGGCTATTTACAAGTTTGTCCTTCAGTTACATTGTGTCTTTTGCTTGTCATTATCTCAGGACCATCAAATTTAATTCCTCCTCTCCATCTACCTTTGTGTACATATCTACATATGTGCATATATAAAAATAAAATAATGAATGGGGAATAATGATAATCTTATAAGTTAAATACATTTAGTTAAATTTTACATTGACTGGAAATACAATAAAAAATGTAAGTCAATTTAGAAATTGATAATTTATTCTTTATAATAAGGGATGAAATTAAATTTGAATTTTAGCCTAATATAAAATATTAAAATAATGTTTTTCAACCTATTACCACCCATAGGGTGGTGATTTTATTACTTTAAATGTCTTCCTCATTGAGTCTTGCAACATTTGTTGTAAGAGGTGTGAATAAAAATGGTGTCGAAGTGAGTGGGAATTTTTTTCCCCAAAGTATTTCATGAGGTATACATACTACCCCTAAAAACCCTTCTAATGTTGTGTTATAATGTCTTATGTTTCATAAAGCTTGTAGTTAGAACAAATTTACTCTTATAGCTTATTTTATTATCCAAGATCTTGTTTAAATCACTTTGAAATCTTATGTGCATAGCACATTGATGACCCCTTATGATGCTAGGTTCATGGGTGTTCAAAACCTAATGAAAGCATTTTTAAAAAAAGTTTACTAACCTAGACCATTGTGATGCTAGTGTAACTCTTGGACCATAGTTCATTCAAAACACAATGATTGTGTTCTCTTATTAGACCCAATACTTCATCATCTTCCAATAATGGAAAGTTAAAAATATTAGTTTGGGTTGAATCCTAATCCCTTGACTTTTGGGGGTTTTATTCAACATTTTACTAAGCATTTAGGGAATTTCATAGTGTTCAAACTAGAAAATTTCTATGCAGCTCGACTTTAGAAATGTGTTTGCATTAACATAAACCTATTAAAGGATATTAAGGAAACTATCGACATCCAAATAGGTGAAAAAATATCGCATGAAATGTACTCTAAATCAACCTACCAAACCCTTATTTTTTATGTCAAATAAGTGAGTATAAAATTTGTGAATGTTCAACTATGTCTAACTCTAATCCTACTCCTATGCCTTCCAAAACCTCTTCTAATGTGAATAAAAAATATTAAATATCTATAGATGGGTGGACTATAGTTTATCATAATAAAATAGTCATGCTCAATGATAAATTCCCCATCCACTATGAAAAAACCCTTCGGAGATTCTTTAATGGTAGCCAAACATGTGGTTCCCACCACTCAGTTAGTGCCACTACAGCTAGTCCACACCCCTCAAGTTATGGCCATGATTTCAGGTACATCATTCCATTTGGTGGCCTCCAAACCATCAATACCTCATCTAAAGTAAATTAACTCAAGTAAAACTAATAACTTAGTGGTGCTTGATTGCAAAACAATATACCACCATAAACACAAATGATCGCCACCTCAAGAAGATGGTGAACATAAACCTAACTTTTAGTTTGGATATTTCATAAATAGTAACCATCAATCATACTTAGCTAATAATTTTTTTCTTTTTCCTGATATTGATGAGAAAACCAATATTATAATATATGTTGATTAATGATTGTGTCCTCATAGAATGTACATGGCCTCATTGACACAACCAATAAGTATATTATTCTAAATATGTGTCAATGTTATACCAACATGAATGTTTTTAGTCTACAAGAAGTTAGAATCTCAATTTTTTCTCTCACCTTTATCATCAAAATGACATGGAAAAGTTTTATTTGTTATATGTTTTAACACAAGATGGGATGCGATGGAGTTATCACTTTAATGTTTCCCTCTCTTTTGCATCAAATCCTCAATTTGGTATTATATCCTAATCATTAGGTTATGTGGACCCTTTTTGATATAAAAAACCATATTATTGGTATTTAAAACATTTATGCATCTAATGAAATAATGGAAAAGAAAACATTTTTGTGGTGGTTATCTTATTTCCTCACTGATATCGACTAGATCCTATGTGGAAACTTCAACATCATTGACTTCCATGAAGACAATGAGGAGTTACTCCCCATGCATTGGTGTGTCAATGAAATATAGGTAGGGTTTTACATGCAAAATAAAATAATGCTTTTCAACCTCAACCATCATCATTATTTTCCTACCACCTCATTACAATTCACATGGTCTGATCTCTTATAGGGAAATGACCAGGTTTCCAAATAGATTGACATAGTCATGCTAATTGATTAAAACAAATTTTCCTTTGCCAATAATTTTGACCACCCTATATAAGGCCTCAAAATAATTCTTTTCTCTAATCCACTCCAAATATCCATCTAATTGCATCAAATCTATCAAGGATGGTAGCTCCCATCTAACTCATCTTCTTGATATCCTAAAAACCTTTATCTCTTAATATCACAAGGTCTTTAGTAATCAACCCTCACCCCCATAGAGAGATAATTATATGTATAAATGCCTTTAGGTGGTGCCTTGTAATCTAAATTAATCCTAAAGAGTGGAATGTGATATAATCCTTTCCACCAAAGAGATTTAAGAGGTTGTTATGCAAACGGACATTGAAAAATCTCTTGGTAATGATGGGATTCCCTGTGAGTTTTATCAAATGTTATAGGACATTTTTGGGCTTGATATGCATCAAGGGTACTAGGAATCCATTCAAACCAATTCTATAAATAAGTTAATTAACCAAGGAAACATCAATATTATTCTTAAATTAACAAATCCTAAGCTCACTACCAATTGGTGATCCATTACCCTTCTTAATATTTCCTACATGATAATTTCTAAATATTTTGATCTTCAACTTAATTATTTATTACACCTCATTATTCATCTTTAAAAAACTTGTTTTATCCATAAAAAATATATACTTAAAAAAAAATTTGTTGTTTGGGAGGGAATATAATGGGCTAGTAAATCTAAACAAAAGGCTTTTGTTAAAACTGACTTTGAAAAAGCTTATGATATAACTGAGGGGCCTTTAATTTTGGCCTTGCTTCAGGCTTTAGGATTTTGTTCTATATTTTTAGCCTTGTTAAAAATATTCAAGACATAAAATATTTTACCAATATCAATGGTGTTCAATCTAAAAATAATGGCCTTTTTTCTCTCTTAATCAAGGACGTCCTCTTTCCCATTCCCTTTATGTGTTGGTTTTTGAAGGTTTCAATTATATTCTAGATGGTGATACTTTGAAGGTTTTGGTTAAGGGTGTCTCTCTTCCCCACTCTCCTAATAAAATTATTAATGGGAACTTTGTCAATCATTCCTTCCTCACCCTTGTTGAAGAATAAAATTTTGTATCTAATGTTATGAAATGTTTATATATTTTTTATCTATCTTTAGGATCTTCCATTCACTAGAAGAAACCCCAATGCTAAAAATAATGTATCTCCCCCATACCTCAATGGATTATTTTGTATAAATGGATTTGGATTCAACTAATAAAAAAATTCAAGCTTCTGGGCATCTTCTTTGATTTCCATGTTTTTCCCATGGACCTATAGGGATATTTAGTTCAATGGGTCAAAAAAAATGTATTTTGTATTTATAAACTCCTTGATCTTGCATGGAAAATTCAAATTTAATATAAAGTGTTGGTTGCTAAAATTTTTAATTACTCTTCCTTTTGGGCCCCTTCCAAAGCTACTTAATCTAAGGTTGATATGATTTTGAGAGATTTTATTTGGCCAATTCTAAAGGCACCAAAGGTTTCCACTGGATTGCATGGGATATTTGTTGAAAACCAAGATCCATTGGTGGTATTAGTCTTCTTGGCACCAAAATCTAAGGTCATGCCTTTTTTAAAAGTATATCATATAATCCTTGGAAGCCTTACCCTACTTGATAATCCTACTTGGACTTCACTAGTAAGGGGAGATCCCACTCAGTTCTCTAGCTAAGTATAAACTCTGGATATATGGTATATCGACTAAGTGCCTACACTTTCTGTGGGATGGTGAAGTGAGGGGAAAATCTCCATGTACTAATCCATGTACCTGATCTAGTATATACTATTTTGAACACTATAGCAAGGAAAATCTTATTTCATAAATTTATCACTCAAAGAAAGCTTATGGGAATGAAAGCCTAGAAGGGATTACATTTTCTGTTGGGAGAGGGTGTACACCGGAAGCATGCAATTTGATTACTAATACCAAGCAACTTAATATGCAGAAATTAACCAGATTCACCAAGTAACTAGAATTCAGAATAACACATGATATGAGAGACAATACCAAATTGTATTAACACTTTATACAGAAAAGAATACAATAAAGAAGATGCCACTTCTTCTCCACCACCTTACAGAGGTTTCCCACACCTCAAGTGAATAGTAATTCTTCTCCCCAAAGCTCTCCCTCTCACAGGTCCCAACACCCAACTCAAATACAGAGTTGGTGTTCACCTCCCGTGCTCCACGCACACCACAAGTGCTCCACGCACTCCACAAGCACTCCACGTGCTCCACAAGTACTCAAGGTACTTCAAGTAGATCTCCCATGAATCTGCAACAACCTGAAATTCAACAGACCATACTTATGGAAGGAACTCCCTTGCCTTCCTCTTGCTCTATCCGAGTACACACCTGTACTCCAAGTAGATCCTACCTGATACTGCTACCTGTTGTGTTGCTGTCACCTTGGATCCAGGCCAACCGCCGATCTCTGTCTGAACCTCGCATACACACACCTGCAGATCAATGATCTTACTTACCATGTAGATCTCCTATATAGGCCATGCAACTGTGACCAAGATCCTACACTCATGAAGAACCCAGCTGGCTCTCCAATCCAGCACCAACACACCTGGTACTGTGGCACTAGGAGGAACGCACCATAGCTCTACCTCACACACAGAAGGAGCTTATAATTATGCTCTCTTACTCCCTAGCACACTTTTACAATACAACCATGAGTCTATTATATAGATCTCATCCAAACAATGATTAGACATCTAATTACAATAATTAGATCCGCAGCTATGAGTCTAAAATTAGCACTCATCATGCAAACTCTTGGTTCGTTAGCTAACTGCCCGTAAATAGCTCGCAGTCGAACCACACAGGCGACTGACGCCGGTCCCTGTCCGCCTGGAGGTGACCAACGTCGGCCGATATATGACCGACGTCAGTTGCTTCTCTGTGCTATTCCGCCGACGTCGGCTGATCAGACCGACCCCAACTTCTTCTGCAACTCAGCAACCTTCAGCAACCTCCTCTCCTGTTTGCATCAGTGAAGCTTTTAGCTCCACAATCCTAACAATCTCCCACTTGGAGATAAACAGCTGCACTGTACCTGTACCTGTACCTATACTCCATCTAATCTGTTTCCTGGTTTGTATCCCTCTTCAAGCTCCCACCTGAAGACAACCCACCACACAACCTGTGATGTACCACCTGTCATCCGAGTAACCTGCCACATCCGAACCTACAAATACATGTAGTGAAGTCCTGACCCTGCATAGCAACACCTGCTGCCGGTCCCTCTCAGAAAACCTGAGAATCCACTTCCCCGAATTGGCTCCTAACTCTCTGACAGCTCCCACTGCATGGGAATACTCAGATCTATACCAGACCTCATGTGATTTCAGACACGGTACCTGTCCAGCCCTTAGTGTGCTCCGGCTCTGCATCCCGAACCTCGCCAACACCTGATTCACATCAGCTCCCACTCGAGACAAAATCACCCTATGATCTCCATGCCTCCCATGTCAAAGAATTCCGCTGCTCCAAACTCCTCATGACATGCCACTGAACTAATCTTACCCTTAGCTCAGCAAAACCCTGTATGTACACCCCTGCTAGCTAGCATACTATCCACATACAGCAACAGAATGATGTCGCGACTCATCATCCCCCTGGTAAGACAAAACCACAGTAGTTACCCTGACATTGACTGAAGCCATGCTCCGTCCTCCACCTGTCAAACCTGGTACCACTGTCCTGCAGCTCCACAAGATCATATACCTGATCTTCCGTCTCACGTATCCGTTCTCTCTATTCTTCTACTAAGGTATCCATTCATCTATGTGCTTTTATACCTGCTGGCAACTCTACCAAAACAAACCTGTCTGGTTCTCCTCCAAGGAATCACATCCTCATCCATGCCAAGCTCACAACTGTATCCTGGATCCTTCCTGCTATACAATCAGCAACAAGTATGAAGAAGAGGAACAACGAATTTGAGGGCCTACTTACGCCTTCAGTCCTCCGTATGGGTGTTTGAGACTCCTTGACAGCTTGCTGTCCACCCAAAATTCGTTACAGTAACCGACCTCGGTCACCCCACAGTCTGCATCCGACCGACGTCGGTTCCATGCATCTGTACCTGACTACCAACCTGCCTGCGCTGGTGTCCCTGCTGCCGACGTCGGTTCTCCTAACCGACATCGGTCTTATATACTGCCGACGTCGGTCTCCTGACCGACATCGGTCTTACTCTGCCCGACATCGCCGGCGTCGGTCTGCACATGACCGACCTCGGCACCTGTCTGTTCGACGCCGGTTCCTCCTGACCGACATCGGTACCTGTGTTCCCCTGTGAGTGATGACTTTTTACCCGCGAGCTTCTTTGGATCAAAACCCATGTCCAAACTGCCCTGCTCAGAACTATCCAGCCAAATCCACTGGGTTCTGTCCGCCATCTCCTCCATAAACACCAAGGCTTTCCAGTTCTTAAGCCTGTCAAATATATCTGTCTTCCGCTTAAGAACATGCATCTCCTTCCTGCTCATGTGACCAAGCCTACGAAGCCACGTCTCCGCAACAAAAGAAGAATCAGTAATATAAACAAGTAGATAAAGGATACCTGTTTTCTTACCACCAGCTAATTCAAGTGCATCCGCTGTGAGAGTTCTTGTGCATCTCTCATCACCCAATCTTTCTGAAGAAATTAGCCATATCTCCAGACCTGGGACCTGCATGACCTTCATCAACACCTGTGTGTTGGCCGCCTGCAATTTCAGCTTCACTTCCCCTTTGCCAATCCTTTGGCAAGGCTTACCAGCTCCTCTACCTGGAACTGCATGGAAAGAGGCAACCGAATCTTTTATCCAAGATTCAACTTTATCCAAGAAACCTGCAAACACATCCTGTGCAACAACACCTGCTACATCTGTATCTTTAGTTTCTTCATGCTGATCTGTTACCAACCAACAATAATCTTTTACCTGCTCTTTCTTTCCATAGGACCGTGAGTGACCATCTGTGCTTTTCAACTCCTCCATTCTTAGCTTACTTTGATCTGTAGTTGCTCTACTCCCACTCGATCAGAAACCCCTGAGAGTGACCTGTAACCAAACACAAAACCTGCTTCCTCCAACCTCAGCTCAGATACCACCTGTTGGTATCAAGCTCAAGAACCTACAACCAAGGCTCTGATACCACTTGTTGGGAGAGGGTGTACACCGGAAGCATGCAATTTGATTACTAATACCAAGCAACTTAATATGCGGAAATTAACCAGATTCACCAAGTAACTAGAATTCAGAATAACACATGATATGAGAGACAATACCAAATTGTATTAACACTTTATACAGAAAAGAATACAATAAAGAAGATGCCACTTCTTCTCCACCACCTTACAGAGGTTTCCCACACCTCAAGTGAACAGTAATTCTTCTCCCCAAAGCTCTCCCTCTCATAGGTCCCAACACCCAACTCAAATACAGAGTTGGTGTTCACCTCCCGTGCTCCACGCACACCACAAGTGCTCCACGCACTCCACAAGCACTCCACGTGCTCCACAAGTACTCAAGGTACTTCAAGTAGATCTCCCATGAATCTGCAACAACCTGCAATTCAATAGACCATACTTATGGAAGGAACTCCCTTGCCTTCCTCTTGCTCTATCCGAGTACACACCCGTACTCCAAGTAGATCCTGCCTGATACTGCTACCTGTTGTGTTGCTGTCACCTTGGATCCAGGCCAACCGCCGATCTCTGTCTGAACCTCGCATACACACACCTGCAGATCAATGATCTTACTTACCATGTAGATCTCCTATATAGGCCATGCAACTGTGACCAAGATCCTACACTCATGAAGAACCCAGCTGGCTCTCCAATCCAGCACCAACACACCTAGTACTGTGGCACTAGGAGGAACGCACCATAGCTCTACCTCACACACAGAAGGAGCTTATAATTATGCTCTCTTACTCCCTAGCACACTTTTACAATACAACCATGAGTCTATTATATAGATCTCATCCAAACAATGATTAGACATCTAATTACAATAATTAGATCCGCAGCTATGAGTCTAAAATTAGCACTCATCATGCAAACTCTTGGTTCGTTAGCTAACTGCCTGTAAATAGCTCGCAGTCGAACCACACAGGCGACCGACGCCGGTCCCTGTCCGCCTGGAGGTGACCGACGTCGGCCGATATATGACCGACGTCGGTTGCTTCTCTGTGCTATTCCGCCGACGTCGGCTGATCAGACCGACCCCAACTTCTTCTGCAACTCAGCAACCTTCAGCAACCTCCTCTCCTGTTTGCATCAGTGAAGCTTTTAGCTCCACAATCCTAACATTTTCAAATCCTTTGAATCGCTCAATTCCCAAAGACTATTGATAATAACTCGATATGGGGACTAGGATAAAACCTAGTGGATAACCTACTTAGATGTATTTAATAGGGTTATGAACATATTAAAATTATGAATTATGAATGATAAATGATAATGTACTTAGGTGTATTTAAGAGGGTTATTGCTACAAGAGTTGGTAATTTTATTCATAACTAATGAATGTAATGCCATCACTAATTTTTATTACTAAGGAGCTAAGGTCTACAATAATAATATTGGAAGATTTGCGTGGTAGCTCGAAAGTGGAGTTATATCTTCTGGATTGGCATGTAGGTGTGGAACCTAATATTAGTCCTACTAACATTGGCACAAGGATGGATACACAATAATGGTAAAATAATGTAAGATATAGTGACCCATATCCTCCTATAATAATCACCTCTCCTTGAAGATAAATGTTCTCCATTACATGAAGTTTTAGTAAAATATATGGGAATATGTTTACAGGATAAACTTATATAAGCTATTTTCCCTAAGAAGGTATTTAACATGTATTGATAATCTAAAAGATAGGAATATCTTGTTGATGTGTCTGTTTGACTCAAGTGTCAATAAATTTATCTGATTATGTTAGGATTACATAATTTGGATTGGTATATATCTATTAAACAATATATATAGTATTTGAGATATTCAAAATGGGTGGAAAGTAATGGTGAAAGAGTGAACTGTATTGAAAACTAGATGCAACCCAAGGCAAGGTGAAAGATTAAGCTTGAAAGTCTTCTCTCCTACTTGATTGGTAATGTTGAATGTCCCATACCAAAATGTATGAAAATTGTGGTAATGTCTTATCAATACTTATTTTTACAAGTGTATTTAGACTCGATCACCAACTTATAAGGTGTGAGGTGTTTGATGCTTATCATGAAACTTCTTGTATTTTGTATTAGCTTATTGCAGAATTAATTACACTTGATGTCTAATATGTTGAATGTGATCAGTGAATATAACATTTTTTTAACTTCACTTTATGCTCAAGGATTTTCTATTGTTGATTGTAGAATATGATAAGATACATTGATGGGTGATAAAGGTTTAAAACCCAAGAAAACTTGAAAAGGGATATGTGTAGTAAAACTATGTAGGGATTTGTTTCAGTTATACTAAAAAAAGGTAAGCTTTCTTCCAAAGTGTGTTATGTTAACATAAACTCTATGTTATGTCATGAGTTCATAATCTAATGTTTCAAATGATACCAATGTCATAAGATAATTATCCTCATTGTATTAATCTAACATATTTCTTAAGTCAAACATAACTGGTTAAAACATTGAAAAATATATAACATAGATAATGACACATAAATCAATTGATATTAATTCATACACATGCACATATCAAATACACATGCACATATCATAATGTATTCTCAAGTTAGGATTATTTACCTATGATTCATTTTTAACACTAAATACATTACAAAACATCAATAAACACATCTCTTCTTTGTGCCTATACATTTTTGTTTATTTCCATAGAATGCCATAAAGTACAATGTATGTTGTGAAATATGTATGTAGGATTATAAAGGTATGACCATACGATTCTTAAATTTTTCCTTTATTCTATATACTTTAATGAATAATCTTACCAACATCATCCCTAGACTCAACCCCTCAAGACAATCATTAATAAATAATCATGAAATCTTATGACTTCTTATCCAATTATAAAATTTGTTGATGCTTGGTAGTCAATTTAGCCTTAAAATATTTCCATTCGAAGAGATATCCATTTTTTCTTTTTTCTTTTTGTTCTAACAAAATATTCTCTTAGACCAAGTCAATGATGTCATTTGTGGGGCTAATTGTCGATCAGATTATAGAAAATATTCATCTTTTTGGTCACTTGGTCTAGTTTCTCCATAAATTTATTGATTAGTCCTCAAAATTTCTCAAGATTAGTGATGATGTGGGCCCTTTGTTCCTATTTGGAATAAAATTAATCACCCAAATCTAATAGTCCTTTATGATGTCATATTGTGTGGGAGATTGATTCAAGTCTTCTTCCAAAATATCCAAAGATTTATTTTTGATTTATTTTTCTACCAACCATCCTAGAGTGAATGAAAAAAAAGTAGTATCATATGATATTGCTTTCCAAAGGGAAAAAAAATATGTCTTAACTTTGTGATAATTATAGGAATTCTATGCCAATGGTTTGTGTTTTGTTCAAACTTAAATTCTTCCACCATATTTTCTCGGATGGTTTAATTCTTTTCCTCTAAGAGTGATCAATATTTTATTATATTTTGTAGTATCTCTTAAAGTTAGTGTTCTAGTGGCCATTTTGGGTTAGCATCATACTATGGCCTTACCATGGGTATATATTGTATTACTTATTCAATTGCCTTTTATAAAAGAACACATCATTTCATCCAATTATTATTTTTAGTTTCATGAAAATATTCCCCAACTATTGTTTTTGTATTGGTGATAATGTGTTGAGACATATGTTGGTCCCTTATGGTGTGGATTCCAACATTGTTGGGTCCAACTAAATGGTGTTGATCATTTATGTAAAATTTATTTGATCTAGGTGATTGAGTCTTTTTTCCAATATTTATTTTTAAACTTTTTTATTTTTCTAGTTTTCCCTTTATCAAAATTTCCTCCTGCTCCTTTTTTTGTGTGCTCCTAATGCCTCCGCAAATTTTTGTTTTAACACCGACTCTTCCCTTTCTTTATATTGTGTTCTACTTTTGCTTGTTTCTCCCTTTCTTTTTCTTAATTTATTTTTATTTCCACTCTTGTTTTTATCATTTCTCTTTGGCTTGTCGTTTTTGTTCTGTCTTGAGTCTTCACTTTTACATGTTTTAGATACTTCTTGTTATTCTTTAGCCAATGTTATGGCTGTGATTATCTTAAATGTTGGTATTATTTTTATTTATTTATTTGTGTTTTCCTTTTTGGGGATTTTTTTTTCATATCTTCTTATGTCACTAACCCCTCTGTAATTTATATTTAATTGTGTGGCTCTCTTTATTCCTTTATTTTTGTATCTAATGCATTTATTGATACAGATTTATTTGTTGGAGCCAATTCAGGGTATTGAAGTATATTTTTTCCCTATTTGATTGTCTTTTTTGAAGTGGCATCTCTATTTATTTTCTCTTTTAGATGTGTGTGTTGTCATTTAATACCCTTCATTTATTGTATACTACCATCTACGTCCCCTATGTATTTGCCTAATAGTTGTTCACCATTGGCTGATGGGAATAATTTTATGTATTATATTTGTTCTGTGGTAAGTACCTACCCTATTTTTGAAGATTCAACCTCAAACTTGAATGGTGTGGTAATGATCCCTAGACTGAGAATATTGTGGTTAGGTATGTATGTTTATTTTGGGGGATCTTATTATTCTTTAAAGTGGATGAATACTTAGGGTTGGTCTTATATATTATTTAGAAGTTATTCTATGGTTGCATTTATATTGGGTAGGATGAACTTCCTGAAGGCTTTGGGGAATGAGTAGATGATGGAGACAATTTGTTCAACATGTTCATCCAAGAATTCATATGGGAATGGGGGGGGATGATATTAGAGCACATAGAAAAAGGATGAATGAAAATGAAGTTGGTGTTGTCTCCAATAAATAATTCATTATATTATTTCTCAATATCTTCTTGGGAAATTAAGGCTCTAGAGGTGAATATTTTATTTAGGTTGTCCCCCAATCCTATTAAGGCTAGAATTTGGTTTGTGGTAGGATGACATCCATGTGTAACTTTAATTTCTTCTTGATGGAATTTTCTTGGGCCCATTAAATTTATCCCTATAAGTTCAGGAGTGTATTGGTATAATACATGACTAAACATATGCACAACAAACCATAGCAAAAGTCATGTTTACCATGTTTATAATTCTTAACATTGGAATTGAAATGATCAAGTAATCCTTGGCAAGGATTATACTTAGTATTCAAGGAAATCATATAAAATGTGATGATAATGATTTTTGGTATTAGAACATCCTCTTTTTTGGTTAAATATATCTTTCATGTTGTCATCTTGACCACATACTAAAATAACCTTTTTTTTATTGATGTTATGATGATACCCCTTTTATTTTGTATGTACCCTAGGAATTAGGTGACATATTTACTAAAAGCATATCCTTTCTTATCATAATTTTGGATGTTGTTTACTTCATACACTAACCCATCACTAATTAAATATATTTTGTAGTGATGTTGTGTGGTTGTTCCAAGAATAAGATACCATTGTTGAGGTAGCTAAGTAGGATTTTGATAATGGTTTTGTATAGATAGAAGAACATGAATTTATCCCATACATCCAATTTCATCCATGGAATGAAACTAACCTTGGTAATCCATTATCATGTATTATTCTCTTGAACATGTTTAATGAGGTCAACACAATTTGTGTTCATTTTGGTATGATTTATTTCTACAATGTTTGCATGGATGTAACATAATATATCTTCTAAGTGCCTTACTTTGTGTAGAATGGATGAAAATATCCTTGGGGGTCTGGTTTGAAAGATTTAGTGGAACATGTTTGTATTTTAGATTAATATATCCCTACAATCAATGATTTATGGGGATGCCATTTTTATGTATTGTTGGTTTGACTTTTGATATATTTTTATGTTGTTGAATGATACTTACAGAGCTTTGGTGCTTGAAAATTTTGATGTGAATCAAGAGGAGTGATGATCACTATTTGTACAACTTCCTTTCCATCACCCTTAATTTCTTTCCTTGAATGTGGATGTGATTCATAATATTTACAAATATATTATGAACCATGCCAATCATGGTTTGTTGAGTTGTCATGTAATTTTAGTTTGTTAAATGCCACTTTTTATTTAATGTTATTATCATTTATCATTATTTTTGTGGATGCTTTTTATATGCCTCAATATTTTTCATTCATTGTCTTCCTTATATGTTGTGTTTATTAATGTTTTCATTAATAAGTACCCTTAGATCTTCTTAGGGATTTTTAGCATGGTTAACCCACCCATTTGTCTTAGATGTCTAGCATTAAGATGCTACAACAACATTGTTTGACTTATTCTTTCTATATTTATTCAATCAATGGGATTTATAGTACCAATGATACTCTTCTAAAGATTGATTATATATACATGTATTTGTTTTATCCTCAATCCATAATTTGTAGGTTTTCAACTTGGTTTTTTATTTATATTATTTCCACAAGTCATCATTTATTAGTTTTTAACTTGAGATTTGTATTTACATAAGTTGTCATTTAACAGTTCATAACTTGAGATTTTTTTAATTTTATTTTTTGGATTTGTGAAATTTTATATTTTCCACTCTATTATTTAATATTTTGTAGTACGATATAGTTTTAGGTTAGGTCCATTTATATAGCCTTTCTACTTGACTCTTGCTAATGTCTTATTTTTACCATGCCTTTTGGTAGATTTTTTTTTTAATATGCAAGGTCCTCACCATCTTATTTTCAGTTTTAGTAGCTTATAATATTTAATATAATAAATTAATATATAATGTCACTTAATAATTCTTTATGTTTGTAATTTATATAATTCTAAAATTTTTGGCATCTCTTCTCCTAGTCTAGTTATATACAACTATAAGTTTTTTTTCATCTGGCTTTTTGAGTTGGATCAAGTGTTCATGGAGTGAATGGTCTTATTGATTTTGAATGCCACTACTAGTCTCAAATTGGTATAAATAATTCCATAATCACCATAGCTTCTAACCCATAGACTAATTAAAATGGGTAGTACTTTTTAGCCATTTCTAGGTTGTTCAATATACCTATAGTACTGCAAGCATTTTAAAGTCCCAATTCATGGCATTTAGATTACATGTTTTTGTTAATACATTTTTCAAGACTTTATTAAAACCTTGGACTGTGCCATTAGCCTATGGATGGTAGGGGTTATATTTATTATGATTGATTAAAAAGTGTTTACAAAATTTAGTAATTGTTGAATTCATAAAATTTTTCCCTTGATCACTTGTGATTCTTGGTGGATAACCAAACTATGTAATGATGTTCTCATAAATAAATTTTATTTTTATTTTTTAGAGGTGTCTTTTTTGGTTATCACCTCATCCCACAATGTCATATACTCCATTCATGCAATGATGAATCAAGCCTAAGACCTTTTTATTGGCTTAATTGGTTCAATGAAATCAATGACCCATTTTTAAAATGGTGTTAAATAAAGTATGAGTGTTAGTGTCATTTCATCCCTTTAATTTAGCTTTCCCACTATTTGACAAATGCCACATTTCATGTATAAAGGTGGACATATTTGAATATGGTGGGCCACCATAGTACGATATATAGTACTTTCCTCACAGTTCCTTATCCACAATTATGTCCTCCCACAATTCCTTCATGGGCTTCTCTGAGTAAGTTTTTATGCTCGTCCTACAATAACACCTTCAATTAGTGAGAATGAAAAATCATGGATGATGAATCTCTTTATCTAGTTTGAAATATTGTTAATGGAATTTCCCTATTGCTAATAAATGTTCAATGGTTTCCATATCTTTAACAACTATTTATATTATAAACAAATGTTCTCATAGGAAATCATCATCAATTAGTCCATGATCTTATCCATTTTTTATTCAAGATAAATAGTTTGAGACATTGTTAGGTTTTCTTGGTTTAACATTTAAAATGAAATAAAACTCTTATAATAACATTGACCTTTTACATACTTAGCCATGTACTATAGGTTTAATCAAAATATATATCAGTGGCTTATTATCTATATAGAACAAAAATAGGGTAGCTAATAGATAATGTTGAAAGTTTTTTAGTGAAAACACCATTGCTAGTGCTTCTTATTCTATAATGGAATAATGTTTTTATAATTTAACTAATGTTTCATCTTGAAAAATATTTTGAATGCTCCATATTGTCTTGCGGTTGTGCCAATACCATGCCTATTGCTTTCCCTGAGGTGTTAATAGGTATGTGGAAGGGAACCTTCCAGTCTATAAATACTAATATGGGAGTGTTTAAAGTCTTTATTTTCAATATCTCAAATGCATCTTAACACTCCTTGTTCCAATCAATTAGTTTATTATTATTTTTATTTGGCAATCATTATATATGTGCACTAATTGTGGCATAAGCTTGATAATATTTTGATGGTATCTTATGTACCCTAACAATGTATGGACCACTTTTTATGTTTTGGGTGGTAGAAAATTTACAATAATTATTGTTTTCAAAGGATTAATAATTAAATTTTCCTTTCAAATGATGTGACCCAATAATGCTCCAAATGGTGTTAAGAATATATATTTCTTTAGATTTTAAATGATTTGTAGCATGCAACACCTTTCAAACATTAGTCTCGGTGCATTGATATAAACTTTTAACCATCCAAGCATAGTCTAATCATCTAAATATACTTACCTAAAGTCATGCATAAAGTCTTTAAAAGTATTGACCATGATTTGAATATAAAGAGTTGGGATGTTTTTAGGTGCAAATGACATTACTGTGTGGATGAACAAACCCCATTATTTAACAAATTTGTTTTTAGTCGATCTTGTTTATAAATTTGAATCTAGTGATATCCTAAGAACCCATATGTGAAGGAATATGCCTCTCTCCCTACAATATTTTCCAAAAATTATCATGTGAATGGTGTAGGAAAGGGATCTTGGACACAAGTTTTATATAATACTCTAAAACAGACTCATATTCTTATTTCACCAATCATTTTATTTTGCACTACCATTGGAGTAATCCATTCCACATCATCTACTAGTTTGATGATGTTTATGGATAACATTTTATCAATTTAGGTCTTGAATTTGATATTCATGTTAGGGTTTAATCAATAGGGCCACTTATTAATAGGTTTGACATTTGGATTTAACAAAAGTTTCCTAATTCTTTTATGTGTGTTTTTAGTGAGGGCCTGAAATTCCCTTATTCATAAATGTACCATGTCTCAATGAGTATGACTAGGGTGTTCTAGTTCTGAATATTTGCCTTATGTGTTTCTCACCAGCTCAGTGCATTTATGATTAATGTATTATCTAGGGATTCTATTTGAATTTTTTTATTGAGGGAATACCTTCTTCATCTGTGATAAGTATGTTCTGGCATCACTAGTTCCTAAAAATTTGGGTAAGTTAATATGTGATGCCCCCATTCACAATCAAAATACTCTTTTGATTTATTTTTTGGAAATATTTTTTTTCTTAGTTTCCATTTTTATTTGATTTATTTTTGTCTCATTTTCAATGGTATATGTATATAAAGTCACTATGTATTGTCACTTTTAATTTCTAATTATTACAATGTATTTTTATGTTTCTTATTGACTTTTAATTCTTTATTACACATATAATAATTGGTTTAATCTGTTAGATACTAAGTGATCCAAATTGTTAATTAATGCAAAATACTCACTATTTTCAATTTTAGATACTCATAACAATTTTCTTAATTTCCATCCTTTTATGTGAAATTGGCTTATTCAATTAAAATCAGGTTCAATACTGATTAAAAACATCAATTACATTAATATAAATAGATAAAATAAAAATCAAATTGATAATATAGTTTAGCCTTTTGGGGGCTACATCATCGGGTCTAAAAATTACTCAAACCAATCTATTAAATGGTGCAAAATACACTTTGCATATACTATTTAGGATGTCTCTACAATAATATCCTAAATGGGAGTTATTCTTCCTGCATGAAAGGACACGTGCTTACTTATTTCTTACTTGATCTCCTTCAAAGGCTAAAAACCAAGTTTTTCTCTCTCCATATATATGTTCTTCAAATGCAACAATGAGCCTTTTATAATGATCCCAAGGACCTTTTTTCATGGGTTAAAGTCTTATATATTTACCCAATATGTTAGGATTACTCCCATTGCCTTTTTTTTAGGATTGGATAAAGCTTCCATGCATTTTGGGTGGGATTTAATCCCAAATTAAGAGGTTTTCTTAATAGTAATGTTTTAATAAAAGTTTCAACACCATATGAATTGGTATTAAGACCAATATTTTCTTGAAAATCTTAGCATATCTTTAGGACTTATTTTTGGACATTCCATGTGTTAAAATACCATTGGTAAACATGTCAAGCCCTAATCAGACCTCTAGTACACATCCAATCACCATGATAACATCATCATCATACTTTTTATGCTTCAACATGTCATACCATTCACATGTGAATTCCATTTTATCCCATTCAAAATGCATTGAATTCATCTTATCAAGATCTTAGATGTTGGGATGTTTCCAATAGGGTTGTAAATCATTTGATCAGATCATTATGGGTATCATACTAGATCAATTCTAACTAAAAAATCTCTTAAACCACTAAGTGTCTAGTTTTATTATGAAAACAAGTGAGGGTATAACTCTTTCACCTTTCTAGTTTTCATACACCTTGCCTTACTTGGATTCATTCCTTTTAACCCAACTCATAGGTATTCAACATCTTATCTTCTTGATGTCCTTATCTTCCTATCAATAATTTATGTATTCCTAAAATTCATCAAGATATTTAGGAGAAAAATAATCTATAGAGGGTGCTTGAATATTCTCACCTTGATTTTTGATCATAGGTGGCTCATATAATTTCAAGTTTTCAAGAATTAAAACTAAATACATCTGCATGTAAGTTGGTAGTTCCAACTAAAAACATTCTTACCAATCTTATCCAAAATTTTAAATGATCCATACTGATTTGTTTGATATTTTTACCTTCTCCTTTGACACATTCTTTGATTTTATGAATCCAAACTAGTCACCAACTTAGAAGTGGTGATCAACCTAATATTTTTCATACCTAGCCTTGTACTTGGCTTGACTCATTTCTAATTGATCTTGGAGAGCTTGATGAACTAATTGGATCTTTAGTATGAATTTATTTGATTTATCTACATCTTTTTGTCCATATAGAACATAATCTTTCCCAAAAGAGAAGTTGAAAGGTGACTTAGGCAAATAACCAAAATAATTCTGAAAAGGAGACTTTTATGTAGAATAATGTATGGCACAATTGTAGGCATGTTGCACATAACATAAGTTCTTATCCCAAAGATTAGGATGCTTAATATAGTACCTTAAAATCAAATGAACCATTTTTCATTTCACCAATTCTGTTTGACTATCAATTTGTAGATGAAAGTAGTGCTCTTCTTGATTTTTGTGTCCATCATGTCCCATAAAGCCAAACAATAGTTCCTAATGAATCAAAAATATTGATAGAAAATGATGGATATGGGAAAACTAAAATGAACCCAAACATTTTTGAATAAGAAGTGTGCATTCTCCTTGATTTTTACATTTTTTATAGGGAACCAATATACACATTTTACTAAATTTATCCAAAACCACATACAAATAGTCATGATTCTTTATAGACATAGGAAAGCCACCCATAAAGTCCATAGAAACACTCTCCCATGGATAGATTGGTATGGAAAGTGGGGTATACAAGCCCAACTTCCTATTACTAGGCTTTATAGTGACACAAAGAATACAACCTTTAACATATTTGGATACATTTTCATACATTGGAGACCAATAACCAAATATTCACAACTATGCAACTATTTTCCCAATGCAAAAATGACCTGAAACAAGATAAGTATGCACTTACATAATCACATGCACTCTTTCATATTTTATAATGTATAACTTACCAAGATGATATAATAATATATCATGCATGTGATACTCCCATTCTTGTACCTGCTTTCCATGGGTCAGATATTCATAAACATACTTAAAATTGGTATCTCTAGCATATTGTTCCTTATAATTTTCATGAATCAAAGAACTATGTTGTAAGAGAATGGATACAATAATAAGAGGTATTGAAAAGATATCAGCTACCTTGTTTTATGTATCTTTTCTTATATCTTATTATGAGATGGAATTGTTGCATAAATCTCATCCAATGAAAGTGCCTCAATTATTGTAGCTTTGACTATGATTAAAGATATTAAAAAGAATGGTGATCCATATGGATGATTGTATCTTTACCCGTTAATTAATGATTCCATTTTTTCACACCTTGAACCAAAAAATACAATAATTTATCATAAGTAATATATCCATTTACCACACCTTTGAAGGTTTTAGAATGGTAACAAATAGGGTTTTACTTTTGCATCAAAACTACACTCATGGCATAATTTCTTGCATTGGTTTCAATCTCAAATGCTTACTAAAAATATGGAAGTGATAACACTAGGGAAGTTATTATCTTTTCTTTTAGCATGTCAAAGTCTTTTTGATGCTTTCCTCCGCATTGAAATACCTACGTAGTAATTGTCAAAGCATGCAAAGGAGATTCAATCAATGAAAACTTAGAAATAAACTTCTTCCAATACTGGACTAACCTTAGGAAGCTTATAATTTTAGTTAAACCATTAATCTTTGTCCATTTCATTATGGATTCAAATTTAAAGTGACCAATTTTTAGTTTACCATCCCTTACAACATATCCTAAATATACTAAATATGCTTTATCAAATTCACATTCAGACATCTTTAGATACAATTTCTCCCTTTGCAAAGTTTCTAAGACTTTCTTAATATGTTGTGTATGATCTTCCCAATTTTGAATAAAGATTAAAATATCCTCTATATATACTATTAAAAAATCATCTATGAATGGCCTAAACACATCATTCACAACCTACATGAAAGTGGCAGGACCATTACAAAGTCCAAAAGGCATAACAAGCCACTCAAAAAGACCTTGCTTAGTTTTGGAAGTTGCTTTTCAAATATCACCTTCACTAATTTTAACTTGGTGATAACCACTTATTAAGTATAACTTAGAGAAATAAATAGAATTTTTCAATTCATCTAAAATATCATCAATACAAAGAAAAGGGTAGCGGTTTTTCACCATAATCTTATTCAATGCTAAAAAATCTATACACATTTTCCAAGTGCCATCTTTATTTTAGACCAAAACAATTGGATAACCACATGGAGAATTTCTTAGCCATATTAGCCATGTCTTGAACAACTCTTGAAATTACTTCTTTATTTCTTCATTTTATACCACAAATAACTTGTATTTGTCAATATTAGGAAGACGTGCATTTTTTTGTAGTTGTATCTCATGATGAACATGTCTTTTAGTTGGTAAACATTGTAGATCTTGAAAAACATCATCATAGTTAGACACAATCTTAAATATTTAATTTCTATGTTTAGGATCAAAACCTTCTATAGCCTTGGATTTATCACCATCCTTGGTTTTTATAACCATGAGTACAAATTTATTGCTTAAATTGGCAAGCCTTTTCATTTGTACTACAGATACAAGTGATAAGTTTGCTTTTATCCAATGGACTCTAACAATGTATTCAACCCAATATTTTACAAGTAAATATTTATTCTCTTCTCCATAGAATATTATTTTTATATCATAAAAATAAGGACTTCCAAGTAAAACACCACAAATATCATGTGGAACCACATCTAACTCTACCTCATCAATGAACTTAGAGGTGACTGTAAATCTTAACCTTCATGTTTTCATGACTTGTAATTTAACAACATCACATACCCATCCTAAAGGGCAAGGCCTAGGATGTGGTGTAGTTTCAAGTCTTGATTTGTTCACAACTTCTTTAGAAATGAGTTTAGTTTGAGATCCACTATAAAAAAGAGTATCTATCTTAGTATGCTTAGAACTCATGCTAATGTGGAACAACTCATTTATATTAGTTTCATCATACATGGAATGAGAATTAAGATATTTTGTGCTAGAAGAGGAAGATGATGAACCTTGCATGCCCATGGTGGTGACCTTGGTCTCATCACCAGAATTAGAGCCAAGATATTGTTGTACTACTTTAGTAGTCTTCTTATCTTTCTTGTTACCAAGCCATTTTGGCCTACATTTTGGATGGAGATTCCAAAACTTAACATCTTAATGGCCTTATTTATTGTAATGAGAGAAAAAAGGCTTCCCATCCTCTTTATTAATTATGGAGGTTGTTTCATATTGCCCTTTACTTTACCACTTTTAGGTGGTTTATTGGGATTTTTAATGAAGTTTTACCTATCCTTAATCACTTTACCCCTTGATTCAATATGGGTAGTGTTGGACCCCAAATTTCATATTTATATATTCTAAGTGTTTGAAAGCCTAGCATGAAAGAACAATGGTGTGAAGATGGCACGATGAATCTTGGTGTGGAATATCAAGTTGTGGTAGATAAGGATATAGAAAACAAGGAGAAACAAAATACACAAGACTCAAACAAAAGCTAATTACTTGGACAAGGGTGCATGAAGTGGATCGATTATGAAGTAAATCATATATGTATCATATGAGACTAGTCAAGTGAGAATATAGCACCAATTCATGAGAGAATAGGAGCATGAGCATGGATATCTAGCACAGAGATAGTATATAGGGGCCATTAGGTCTGAGTCAAAAGGATTTTATTGTAATGGCTCATCATTACTTATTTTTCTAAAATAGTCATTAGCTAGTCATCACTATTGTATTATTGATGTAACCAAAGAGAAGGATTGGGTTATGTATAAATATCCCTTAGTTTTATTTAGAAAGAGGATGAAGAGAGAATACTAGAGAGGAAATGCTATAAAATATATTTGTAATCTTCTATTGTTCATTAGTAAGTTATGGTGTATGAGTGACTATAATTTTCAAATGAAATTAATGGAATCATTATGTTTATCTACAAATTCTAAAATATGTACCAATATTTTTCTATGATGTTAACTAGAAGTATGTTGAATATATGGAGTAAATAGAATGGTTAACATTAATATGATGTTTTTAGTAATGATAAATAAATGTAACTAACCCATTTGTATAAGTTTAGATAAAGTATTAAGTTTATCCACCACTATGTGATAGAATCAATAGGAACTAGTTTTGGTTGCATGCTTTAGGTAAGTGCATGAGGTCACTACTTGTATGATATGTCAATGTGATAGCTCATTGTCTTCATCATTTCCTTTAGGCACGTGACTAGTATTTAGTTAAGAAAAACTAAGGATAATACCCAACATTTTGGTTCCATTATTGGGAACTGTTAAAACTATTAGTGCGATAATAAAAAGATGCTCAAGTGGCTCTCTTTAGAAAATGTCATCTGTTGGATTGACATAATAGAAGATAATTTTTCACTTCATTATATTTGACCAAGATTTTTTGCATGATAATGGGTAGAGAAACATTTATATAATTCTTTTTATGAAACCTTCTTTGTATAACTACCAATCCATTTGTATGCTTATCTTTAAATAGACATGTAAGAATGCTCGATAAATTAAGAATGAAAAGATCCTTGGTTAGCAAAGTGTTAGATAGTGTTGATAATGTTGAAAAATAATTGGACACACATGGTGGACATCTAGTGGAAAGGAACACTAAATAAATACATATTGAAATACACTATGTCTACATATTCTTGTCTGGAGGAAGCATAATTAAATTTTTTGAGGGAACCACACAAAAAGTATCTAAGATAATTTCCCTTAGAAATTAATAAATTTATGGTTGACTATAGACTTGATAACTTCCCCATGGATGGATAACACTATCATACATGAGTAACATAATTGGCGAGGAAATGAAGGGGTATAGATTGGTATTTCAACAAGGAAGCTAGTCAATGAGAACTATAGAAGCATAAGTATGATGAGGCCAAGCATAATGCCATGATAAGTAGTGATCCCAAGGGAAAATGGGAGGATCCTCTAAGTGTCATGAGAAGTCATAGGAAATCTAAAATGCATAGTGAGTACTCCCTAACCATGGATATGTGCCCTTTCCTAACACAACTATACATGGAATATGTAGGATAAACATAGATGATAATGGAACCTAATCTAATTAGGCCTAATTCTCCCACCGTAACACACACTCATGCATCTGAGTTTGAAAAAATTATTCTAAGAGATTGAGATATTGATAGTGTGGAGTCTAAAGCTAAGTTTTAAACTAAATATGTAAAAGAGACTCTAGTAGTATAAGTGATCCGAACAATAATTTAGATGACAATTTGGGTGAAGGTTCCACCCCATTTGATGGCGGAACTTTCGGGAGCCATAACTTTTGCACCGTAGCTCCAATTGACTCACCGTTTGAACCGTTGGAAAGCTAATAATGAGGGGAACATCATGAGATGGTATTGAGCTCTGCTTGATGAAATTTGACTCCATAAAACCAAACAGAAGTGTCCCAAATTTTAATTTTATTAGTCCAATCTAAAAATAGTAAGTTTCTAAAAATAGTAATTCCTTGAATTCTGTATTGTTGTAAATTGTGAAAGTCGAACCAATTCATCTCCCTCAAGATTGGTGACCTTCCACATCCTCCCCACACCTTCAAAACCTGTATAAATGAAGATGTAACCTGAAATGGAAATCAGACATCTCTTCTCAGAGATAAGCATATGTTTGGGTCTGCAATTTTGATAAATAAAATATCTCTTTTCAGAGATAGCATTATTTGAATTGTGTTGTTCTTATTTTTGAATTATATTTCAACCAAAGCTTTTGAGTTTTGGATTAGTGGTATCAAATCGGTTTGTATTGAGAGTGTATGATCCCAAAGACGAGGTCAGGCTACAAGAAGCTTGGGTGGGAAACAACAGAGCTTCCAAATTTTCCACATGTTCGCTCCAAATGACTTCAAATGGCGAACGACACCAAGACATTCGATTCTTTCAAGGAAATGGTGAATGAAGCCCTCTAATGGAAACAACCACAGATGTTACAATAGTTTACCCAAATTCTTCAAAATCTTGGCTCCGCGGCTCCACTTCCTAGCTCCTCAACCAGGGAACATCCTTTCAGTGCCCCAACACCCTTCAAGGTCCAGGTAAATTTTGATATTCCTACATTTGAAGGAAAAATTAATGCCGATGCAGTAGAAAATTGGTTGGATCAATTGTCTTCCTACTTCTCTGTAAATAAGTTCACTGATGGAGAAAAGATTAGTTTTGCTCTTGTGAAATCAACATTGCATGTGAAAAATTGGTGGGAAGTGTACAAAAAGAGGTTCAGTATAGATGACATTCACCTTGAGGTGGAACATACCTGGGATAGTTTTGTGGAAGTGGTGAAGGAAGAATACTACCCCATTGGAGCATATGATGATCTATATATAGAGTGGCAATAACTTCGCCAAGCTAAGGAACAATCTATTCAAGATTACACTGACATTTTTTATTCTCTATTTGCAAGATTAGGCATCCAAGAAAGTGAGAAACACAAGGTTCTCAAATATCAAGGTGAACTACAATGGTACATACGGGGAGAAATTGAACTCTTCAATTTGGAAACCATCGGTGAGGCATACAAGTTTGCAGTAAACATTGAGTAGAAGCATGGAAGAATGAATATAAAGAATCAGTCTTCAAAATGGAAAAGTGACAAAGAAGGTCAAACACAAGGCCAAAATTGGAAGCAAAAGGAAGGAAAGGCTGGGAAGTGGTGTGATTATCACAAATCTAGAACTCACTCCAAAGAAGAATATCGAGCTATCAAATCAATACTTTTTGAGTCACAATCCTCTGCTCTACCTCATACAGACCCTGCAGTCGAAGAGGTTGAAGAAGAAATTATTGATGCTAATCCTGAAGCCATTATTGCTTCATCACAGACACACGACAAGATGTTAGATGACAAGGAAAGGTTGTTTCACTCTAAGTTATGGGTGAAAGGTAAGCCTCTACATTTCATTCTTGATAGTGGAAGTCAAAAGAATTTACTCTCTGCTAATGTTGTGAAAAGCCTAAATATTCCCATCAAGCCTCACCCAAAACCATATAGCATTGGATGGTTGAGTCCAGGGAGAAACCTCTGTGTCAACCACCAATGTCTTCTCTCATATGAAATACAACCTTTCCAAGATGAGGTCTTATGTGATGTGGTCAATCTAGATATTTGTGATGTACTCCTTGGTCAGCCATTCATGTATGATCGACATGGTATATTTGAATCAAGAACTAGAAGGATCACTCTCACTCTTGGAACACGGCACTACAGGGTACCAAAAGTACCACCTTCTACATCTGTCTCTCTGATTAGTGCCAAGAAATTTGTTCTCATGGTGGTCAAGCCACAGGAATCCAAAAGGGCTGATGTTAAAGCCCTGACTACACAAACAACACAACAACATAAGCAAATAGATATTGAGTTGAAGAAGTTCACAACCTTCCATCCACAGACTGATGGTCAGATAGAAATGGTGAACAATCAGGTATGCAACAAGAATCAAATTAAAGGAAAACTACCACACTTGATGAAAAATCTTGATGAAATGGGGACCATTTCTTCTCAAGGAGGGAGGAATGATCTGGACAACAATTCAGATGACAATTCGGGTGATGGGTCCACCCCATTTGATGGTGGAACTTCTGGGAGCCATAACTTTTGCACCGTAGCTCCAATTGACTCACCGTTTGAACCATTGGAAAGCTAATAATGAGGGGAATGTCATGAAATGGCATTGAGCTCTGCTCAGTTAAGTTTGACTCAATAAAAGCCAATGGAAGTGTCCCAAATTTTAATTTTGTTAGTCCTATCTTAGAATAGTAAGTTTCTAAAAATAGTAATTCCTCGAATTCTGTATTGCTGTAAATCATGGAAGTTAAACCAATTCATCTCCCTCGAGATTGGTGACCTTCCACATCCTTCCCACACCTTTAAAACATGTATAAATAAATATGTAACCCCAAAGGGAAATCAGACATATCTTCTCAGAGATAAACATATGTTTGGGTCTGCAATTTTGATAAATAAAACATCTCTTTTCAGAGATAACATTATCTGAATTGTGTTGTTCTTATTTTTGAATTATATTTCAACCAAAGCTTTTGAGTTTTGGATCAGTGGTATCATAGCAGTTTGTCTTGAGAGTGTATGATCCCAAGGACGAGGTCAGGCTACAAGAAGCTTGGGTGGGAAACAACAGAGCTTCCAAATTTTCCACCTTTTCACTCCAAATGACTTCAAATGGCAGACGACACCGAGACATCCGATCCTTTCAAGGAAATGGTGAATGAAGCCCTCCAACGACAACAAGTGCAGATGCTACAATAGTTTGCCCAAATTCTTCAAACACTTTTGATGGGAAATCCTGGCTCTGCGGCTCCACATCTTGGCTCCTCAACCAGGGAATGTCCTTTCAGTGCCCCAACACCCTTCAAGGTCGAGGTAAATTTTGATATTCCTACATTTAAAGGAAAAATTAATGCCGATGCAATAGAAAATTGGTTGGATCAATTGTCTTCCTACTTCTCTGTAAATAAGTTCACCGATGGAGAAAAGATTACTTTTGCTCTTTTGAAATCAACATTGCCTGTGAAAAATTGGTGGGAAGTGTATAAAAAGAGGTTCAGTATAGATGACATTGGCCTTGAGGTGGAACCTACCTAGGATAATTTTGTGGAAGTGGTGAAGGAAGAATACTACCCCATTAGAGCATATGACGATCTGTATATAGAGTGGCAACAACATTGCCAAGGTAAGGAACAATCTGTTTAAGATTACACTAACATTTTTCATTCTCTATCAGCTAGATTAGGCATCCAAGAAAGTGAGAAACACAAGGTTCTCAAATATCATGGTGGACTACAATGGTACATATGGGGATAAATGAAACTCTTCAATTTGGAAACCATCGGTGAGGCATACAAGTTCGTAGTAAAGATTGAGCAGAAGCATGGAAGAATGAATATAAAGAATCAGTCTTCAAAATGAAAAAGTGACAAAGAAGGTCAAACACGAGGCCAAAATTGGAAGCAAAAGGAAGGAAAGGCTAGGAAGTGGTGTGATTATCATAAATCTGGAACTCACTCCAAAGAAGAATGTCGAGCTATCAAATCACTGCTTTTTGAGTCATAATCCTCTGCTCTACCTCATACAGACCCTGCAGTCGAAGAGGTTGAAGAAGAAATTATAGATGCTGATCCTGAAGCCATTTTTGCTTCATCACAGACACACGACAAGATGTTAGATGACAAGGAAAGGTTGTTTCACTCTAAGTTATGGGTGAAAGGTAAGCCTCTACATTTCATTCTTGATAGTGGAAGTCAAAAGAATTTACTCTTTGCTAATGTTGTGAAAAGCCTAAATCTTCCCATGAAGCCTCACCCAAAACCATACAGCATTGGATGGTTGAGTCCAGGGAGAAACCTCCGTGTCACCCACCAATGTCTTCTCTAATATGCAATACAACCTTTCCAAGATAATGTCTTATGTGATGTGGTCAATCTAGATGTTTGTGTTGTACTCCTTGGTGAGCCATTCATGTATGATCGACATGGTATATATGAATCAAGAACTAGAAGGATCGCTCTCACTCTTGGAACACGACACTACAGGGTACTAGAAGTACCACCTTTTACATCTGTCTCTCTGATTAGTGCCAAGAAATTTGTTCTCATGGTGGTCAAGCCACAGAAATCCAAAAGGGCTGATGTTATAGTCCTAACTGCACAAACAACACAACAACAGAAGCAAATAGATATTGAGCTAAAGAACTTCACAACCTTCCATCCACAGACTGATGGTCAGACAGAAATGGTGAACAATCAGGTATGCAACAAGAATCAAATTAAAGTAAAACTACCACACTTGATGAAAAATCTTGATGCAATGGGGACCATTGCTTCTCAAGGAGGGAGGAATGATCCGGACAACAATTCAGATGACAATTCGGGTGATGGGTCCACCCCATTTGATGGCAAAACTTCTGGGAGCCATAACTTTTGCACCGTAGCTCCAATTGACTCACCGTTTGAACCGTTGGAAAGCTAATAATGAGAGAAACATCCTGAGATGGCATTGAGCTCTAATAAATGAAGTTTGACCCCATACAACCCAATGGAAGTGTCCCAAATTTTAATTTTATTAGTCTAGTCTAAAAATAGTAAGTTTCTAAAAATAGTAATTCCTCGAATTTTTTATTGTTGTAAATCATATAAGTAGAACCAATTCATCTCCCTTGAGATTGGTGACCTTCCACATCCTCTCCACACCTTCAAAACATGTATAAATGAAGATGTAACCTGAAAGGGAAATAAGACATCTCTTCTCAGAGATAAGCATATGTTTGGGTCTGCAATTTTGATAAATAAAACATCTCTTTTCAGAGATAGCATTATTTGAATTGTGTTGTTCTTATTTTTGAATTATATTTCAACCAAAGCTTTTGAGTTTTGGATCAGTGGTATCAGAGTAGTTTGTCTTTAGAGTTTATGATCCTAAGGATGAGGTCAGGCTATAAGAAGCTTGGTTGGGAAACAATAGAGCTTCTAAATTTTCCACCTGTTCGCTCCAAATGACTTTAAATGACAGACAACACCGAGGCATCTGATCCTTTCAAGGAAATGGTGAATGAAGCCCTCCAATGACAACAAGCGCAGATGCTACAATAGTTTGCCCAAATTCTTCAAACACTTTCGATGGGAAATCTTGGATCCGTGGCTCCACTTCCTAGCTCCTCAACTAGGGAATGTCCTTTTAGTGCCCCAACACCCTTCAAGGTCTAGGTAAATTTTGATATTCCTACACTTGAAGGAAAAATTAATGTCGATGTAGTAGAAAATTGGTTGGATCAATTGTCTTCCTACTTCTCTGTAAATATGTTCACCGATGGAGAAAAGGTTACATTTGCTCTTTTGAAATCAACATTGCCTATGAAAAAATGGTGGGAAGTGTACAAAAAGAGGTTCAGTATAGATGACATTGGCCTTGAGGTGGAACCTACCTGGGATAATTTTGTGGAAGCGGTGAAGGAAGAATACTACCTCATTGGAGCATATGACGATTTGTATATAGAGTGGCAACAACTTCACCAAGGTAAGGAACAATCTGTTCAAGATTACACTGACATTTTTCATTCTCTATCAGCAAGATTAGGCATCCAAGAAAGTGAGAAACACAAGGTTCTCAAATATCGTGGTGGACTACAATGGTACATATGCGGAGAAATGGAACTCTTCAATTTGGAAACCATTTGTGAGGCATACAAGTTTGTAGTAAAGATTGAGCAGAAGCATGGAAGAATGACTATAAAGAATCAGTCTTCAAAATGGAAAAGTGATAAAGAAGGTCGAACACGAGGCCAAAATTGGAAGCAAAATGAAGGAAAGGCTGGGAAGTGGTGTGATTATCACAAATCTAGAACTCACTCCAAATAAGAATGTTGAGTTATCAAATCACTAATTTTTGAGTCACAATCCTCTGCTCTACCTCATACAGACCCTCCAGTCGAAGAGGTTGAAGAAGAAATTATATATGCTGATCCTGAAGCCATTATTGCTTCACCACATACACACGACAAGATGTTAGATGAGAAGGAAAGGTTGTTTCACTCTAAGTTATGGGTGGAAGGTAAGCCTCTACATTTCATTCTTGATAGTGGAAGTCATAAGAATTTACTCTCTGCTAATGTTATGAAAAGCCTAAATCTTCCCATGAAGCCTTAACCAAAACCATACAGCATTGGATGGTTGAGTCCAGGGAGAAACCTCCGTGTCACCCACCAATGTTTTCACTCATATGCAATAGAACTTTTCCAAGATGAGGTCTTATGTGATGTGGTCAATCTATTTTTTTGTGATGTACTCCTTGGTCAGCCATTCATATATGATCGACAAGGTATATATGAATCAAGAACTAGAAGGATCACTCTCACTCTTGGAACAGGGCGCTACAGGGTACCAAAAGTACCACCTTCTACATCTGTCTCTCTGATTAGTGCCAAGAAATTTGTTCTCATGGTGGTCAAGACACAGGAATCCAAAAGGGCTGATGTTACAGCCCTTATTGTACAAACAACACAATAACAGAAGCAAATAGATATTGAGCTGAAGAGGTTCACAACCTTCCATCCACAGACTGATGGTTAGACAGAAATGATGAACAATTAGGTATGCAACAAGAATCAAATTGAAGTAAAACTAACACACTTGATGAAAAATCTTGATGCAATGGGGGCCATTACTTCCCAATGAGGGAGGAATGATCCGGACAACAATTCGGGTGAGGGGTCCACCCCATTTGATGGTGGAACTTCTGGGAGCCATAACTTTTGTACCGTAGCTCCAATTGACTCACCGTTTGAACCATTGGAAAGCTAATAATGAGGGGAACCTCATGAGATGGCATTGACCTCTGCTATATGAAATTTGACCCCATAAAATCCAATAGAAGTTTCCTAAATTTTAATTTTATTAGTTCAGTCTAAAAATAGTAAGTTTCTAAAAATAGTAATTCCTCAAATTCTGTATTGTTGTAACTCATGGAAGTCGAACCAATTCATCTCCCTCAAGATTGGTGACCTTCCACATCCTCCCCACACCTTCAAAACATGTATAAATGAAGATGTAACCTGAAAGGGAAATTAGACATCTCTTCTCAGAGATAAGCATATGTTTGGGTCTGTAATTTTGATAAATAAAACATCTCTTTTCAGAGATAGCATTATTTGAATTATGTTGTTCTTATTTTTGAATTATATTTCAACCAAAGCTTTCGAGTTTTGGATCAGTGGTATCAGAGCGATTTATCTTGCGAATGTATGATCCCAAGGACGAGGTCAGGCTATAAGAAGCTTGGGTGGGAAACAACAGAGCTTCCAAATTTTCCACCTATTTGCTCCAAATGACTTCAAATGGCAGATGACACCGAGACATCCGATCCTTTCAAGGAAATGGTGAATGAAGCCCTCAAATGGCAATAAGCACAGATGCTACAACAGTTTGCCTAAATTCTTCAAACACTTTTGATGGGAAATCTTGGCTCTGTGGCTCCACTTCCTAGCTCCTTAACCAACGAATGTCCTTTCAGTGCCCCAACACCCTTCAAGGTCCAAGTAAATTATGATATTCCTACATTTGAAGGAAAAATTAATGCCGATGCAGTAGAAAATTGGTTGGATCAATTGTCTTCCTACTTCTCTGTAAATAATTTCACCGATGGAGAAAAGATTACTTTTGCTCTTTTGAAATCAACATTGCCTGTGAAAAATTGGTGGGAAGTGTACAAAAAGAGGTTCAGTATAGATGACATTGGCCTTGAGGTGGAACCTACCTGGGATAATTTTGTGGAAGTGGTGAAGGAAGAATACTACCTCATTGGAGCATATGACGATCTGTATATAGAGTGGCAACAACTTCACCAAGGTAAGGAACAACCTGTTCAAGATTACACTGACATTTTTCATTCTCTATCTGCAAGATAGTCATCCAAGAAAGTGAGAAACATAAGGTTCTCAAATATCGTGGTGGACTATAATGGTACATACGGGGAGAAACGGAACTCTTCAATTTGGAAACTATCGGTGAGGCATACAAGTTCACAGTAAAAGGAAGGAAAGGCTAGGAAGTGGTGTGATTATCACAAATCTAGAACTCACTCCAAAAAAGAATGTTGAGCTATCAAATTACTACTTTCTGAGTCACAATCCTCTGCTCTACCTCATACAGACCCTACAGTCGAAGAGGTTGAAGAAGAAATTATAGATGCTAATCCTGAAGCCATTGTTGCTTCATCACAGACACATGACAAGATGTTAGATGACAAGGAAAGGTTGTTTCACTCTAAGTTATGGGTGAAAGGTAAGCCTCTACATTTCATTCTTGATAGTGGAAGTCAAAATAATTTACTCTCTACTAATGTTGTGAAAAGCCTAAATCTTCCCATGAAGCCTCACCCAAAACCATATAGCATTGGATGGTTGAGTCTAGGGAGAAACCTTCGTGTCACCCACCAATGTCTTCTCTCATATGAAATACAACCTTTCCAAGATTAGGTCTTATGTGATGTGGTCAATCTAGATGTTTGTGATGTACTCCTTGGTCAGCCATTCATGTATGATCGACATGGTATATATGAATCAAGAACTAGAAGGATCACTCTCACTCTTGGAACACGGCGCTACAGGGTACCAGAAGTACCACCTTCTACATCTGTCTCTCTGATTAGTGCCAAGAAATTTATTCTCATGGTGGTCAAGCCACAGGAATCCAAAAGGGTTGAGGTTACAGCCTTGACTACACAAATAACACACCAATAAAAAAAATAGATATTGAGCTGAAGAACTTCACAACCTTCCATCCACGGACTGATGGTCAGACAGAAATGGTGAACAATCAGGTATGCAACAGGAATCAAATTGAAGTAAAACTACCACACTTGATGAAAAATCTTGATGTAATGGGGACCATTTCTTCTCAAGGAGGGAGGAATGATTCGAAAAACAATTCAGATGACAATTCGGGTGATGGGTCCACCCCATTTGACGGCAAAAATTTTGGGAGCCATAACTTTTGCACCGTAGCTCCAATTTACTCACCGTTTGAACCGTTGGAAAGGTGGTAATGAGTCATGAGATGGCACTGAGCTCTGGTCAATGAAGTTTGACCCCATAAAACCCAATGGAAGTGTCCCAAATTTTAATATTATTAGTCCAGTCTAAAAATAGTATGTTTCTAAAAATAGTAATTCCTCAAATTTTGTATTGTTGTAAATCATGGAAGTCGAACCAATTCATCTCCCTCGATATTGGTGACCTTCCACATCCTCCCCACACCTTAAAAACATGTATAAATGAAGATGTATTTCAAAAGGGAAATCAGACATCTCTTCTCAGAGATAAACATATGTTTGGGTCTACAATTTTGATAAATAAAACATCTCTTTTCAGAGATAGCATTATTTGAATTGTGTTGTTCTTATTTTTGAATTATATTTCAACCAAAGCTTTCGAGTTTTGGATCAGTGGTATCATAGTGGTTTGTCTTGAGAGTGTATGATCCTAGGGACAAGGTTAGGCTACAAGAAGCTTGGGTGGGAAACAACAGAGCTTCCAAATTTTCCACCTGTTTGCTCCAAACGACTTCAAATGGTAGATAACAACGAGACATCCGATCCTTTTAAGGAAATGGTGAATGAAGCCCTCCATCACCAACAAGCATAGATGCTACAAAAGTTTGCCCAAATTCTTCAAACACTTTCGATGGGAAATCCTAGCTCCGTGGCTCCACTTCCTGGCTCCTCAACCAGGGAACGTCCTTTCAGTGCCCCAACACCCTTCAAGGTCTAGGTAGATTTTGATATTCCTACATTTGAAGGAAAAATTAATGCCGATGCAGTAAAAAATTGGTTGGATCAATTGTCTTCCTACTTCTCTATAAATAAGTTCATTGATGGAGAAAAGATTACTTTTGCTCTTTTGAAATCAACATTGCATTTGAAAAACTGGTGGGAAGTGTACAAAAAGAGGTTCAGTATAGATGACATTGGCCTTGAGGTGAAACCTACCTGGGATAAGTTTGTGGAAGCGGTGAAGGAAGAATACTACCCCATTGGAGCATATGACGATTTGTATATAGAGTGGCAACAACTTTGCCAAGGTAAGGAATAATCTATTCAAGATTACACTGACATTTTTCATTCTCTATCTGCAAGATTAGGCATCCAAGAAAGTGAGAAACACAAGGTTCTCAAATATCATGGTGGACTACAATGGTACATATGGGGAGAAATGGAACTTTTCAATTTGGAAACCATCGGTGAGGCATACAAGTTCACAGTAAAGATTGAGCAGAAGCATGGAAGAATGAATATAAAGAATCAGTCTTCAAAATGGAAAAGTGATAAAGAAGGTCAAACACGAGGCCAAAATTGGAAGCAAAAGGAAGGAAAGGCTGGGAAGTGGTGTGATTATCACAAATCTGAAACTCACTCCAAAGAAGAATGTTGAGCTATCAAATCACTACTTTCTGAGTCACAATCCTCTACTCTATCTCATATAGACCCTCCAGTCAAAGAGGTTGAAGAAGAAATTATAGATGCTGATCCTAATGCCATTATTGCTTCATCACAGACACACGACAAGATGTTAGATGACAAGGAAAGGTTGTTTCACTCTAAGTTATGGGTGAAAGGTAAGCCTGTACATTTCATTCTTGATAGTGGAAGTCAAAAGAATTTACTCTCTGCTAATGTTGTGAAAAGCCTAAATCTTTCCATGAAGCCTCACCCAAAACCATACAGCATTGGATGGTTGAGTCTAGGGAGAAACCTCCGTGTCACCCACCAATGTCTTCTCTCATATGCAATACAACCTTTCCAAGATGAGGTCTTATGTGATGTGGTCAATATAATTGTTTGTGATGTACTCTTTGGTCAGCCATTCATGTATGATTGACATGGTTTATATGAATCAAGAACTAGAAGGATCGCTCTCACTCTTGGAACACAACGCTATAGGGTACCAAAAGTACCACCTTCTACATCTATCTCTCTGATTAGTGCCAAGAAATTTGTTCACATGGTGGTCAAGCCACAGGAATCCAAAAGGGCCAATATTACAGCCCTTACTACACAAACAACACAACAACAGAAGCAAATAGATATTGAGCTGAAGAAGTTCACAACCTTCCATGCACAGACTTATGGTCAGACAGAAATGGTGAATAATCAAGTATGCAACAGGAATCAAATTGAAGTAAAACTACCACACCTGATGAAAAATCTTGATGCAATGGGGACCATTACTTCTCAAGGAGGGAGGAATGATCCGGACAACAATTCAGATGACAATTGGGGTGATGGGTCCACCCCATTTGATGGCGGAACTTCTGGGAGCCACAAATTTTGTACCATAGCTCCATTTGACTCACCGTTTGAACCGTTAGAAAGCTAATAATGAGGGAAACGTCATGAGATGGCATTGATCTTTGCTCAATGAAGTTTGACCCCATAAAACCCAATGGAAGTGTCCCAAATTTTAATATTATTAGTCTAGTCTAAAAATAGTAATTCCTTAAATTTTGTATTGCTGTAAATCATGGAAGTCAAACCAATTCATCTCCCTCGAGATTGGTGACCTTCCACATCCTCCCCACACCTTCAAAACATGTATAAATGAAGATGTAACTCAAAAGAGAAATAAGACATCTCTTCTCAGAGATAAGCATATGTTTGGGTCTGCAATTTTGATAAATAAAACATCTCTTTTCAGAGATAAAATTATTTGAATTATGTTGTTCTTATTTTTGAATTATATTTCAACCAAAGCTTTCAAGTTTTGGATTAGTGGTATCATAGTGGTTTTTCTTGAGAGTGTATGATCCCAAGGACGAGGTCAGGCTACAAGAAGTTTGGGTGGGAAATAATAGAGCTTCCAAATTTTCCACCTATTCACTCCAAACGACTTCAAATGGCAGACGACACCAAGACATCTGATCCTTTCAAGGAAATGGTGAATGAAGCCCTCCAATGGCAACAAGTGTAGATGCTACAATAGTTTGCCCAAATTCTTTAAACACTTCTGATGGGAAATACTAGCTCTGCAGCTCCACTTCCTGGCTCCTCAACCAGGGAACATCTTTTCAGTGCCCCAACACCCTTCAAGGTCGAGATAAATTTTGATATTCCTACATTTGAAGGAAAAATTAATGTCGATGCAGTAGAAAATTAGTTGGATTAATTGTCTTCCTACTTTTCTGTAAATAAGTTCACCGATGGAGAAAAGATTACTTTTGCTCTTTTGAAATCAACATTGCCTGTGAAAAACTGGTGGGAAGTGTATAAAAAGAGGTTCAGTATAGATGACATTGGCCTTGAGGTGGAACCTACCTAGGATAATTTTGTGGAAGCGGTGAAGGAAGAATACTACCTCATTGGAGCATATGATGATCTGTATATAGAGTGGCAACAACTTCGCCAAGGTAAGGAATAATCTGTTCAAGATTACACTGATATTTTTCATTCTCTATCTGCAAGATTAGGCATCCAAGAAAGTGAGAAACACAAGGTTCTCAAATATCGTGGTAGACTACAATGGTACATACGGGGAGAAATGGAACTCTTCAATTTGGAAATCATTGGTGAGGCATACAAGTTCACAGTAAAGATTGAGCAGAAGCATGAAAGAATGAATATAAAGAATCAATCTTCAAAATGGAAAAGTGACAAAGAAGGTCAAACACGAGGCCAAAATTGGAAGCAAAAGGAAGGAAAGGCTGGGAAGTGGGTTTGATTATCACAAATCTAGAACTCAATCCAAAGAAGAATGTTGAGATATCAAATCACTACTTTCTAAGTCACAATCCTCTACTCTACCTCATACAGACCCTGTAGTCGAAGAGGTTGAAGAAGAAATTACAGATGCTGATCCTGAAGCCGTTGTTGCTTCATCACAGACACACGACAAGATGTTAGATGACAAGGAAATATTGTTTCACTCTAGTTATGGGTGAAAGGTAAGCCTCTACATTTCATTCTTGATAGTGGAATTCAAAAGAATTTACTCTCTGCTAATGTTGTGAAAAGCCTAAATCTTCCCATGAAGCCTCACCCAAAACCATACAGCATTGGATGGTTGAGTCCAGGGAGAAACCTTCGTGTCACCCACCAATGTCTTCTCTCATATGCAATACAACCTTTCCAAGATGAGGTCTTATGTGATGTGGTCAATATAGATGTTTGTGATGTACTCCTTGGTCATCCATTCATGTATGATCGACATGGTATATATGAATCAAGAACTAGAAGGATCACTCTCACTCTTAGAACACGGTGCTACAGGGTACCAGAAGTACCACCTTCTACATTTGTCTCTCTGATTAGTGCCAAGAAATTTGTTCTCATGGTGGTCAAGCCATAAGAATCTAAAAGGGCCGATGTTATAGCCCTGACTGCACAAACACCACAATAATAGAAGCAAATAGATATTGAGCTAAAGAAGTTCACAACCCTCCATCCACAGACTGATGGTCAGACAGAAATGGTGAACAATTAGGTATGCAACAGGAATCAAATTGAAGTAAAACTACCACACTTGATGAAAATATTTATGCAATGGGGACCATTGCTTCTCAAGGAGGGAGTAATGATCCAGACAACAATTCAGATGACAATTTGGGTGATGGGTCCACCCCATTTGATGGCAGAACTTCTGGGAGCCATAACTTTTGCACCGTAGCTCCAATTGACTCACTGTTTGAACCGTTGCATTGCTAATAATGAGGGGAACATTGTGAGATGGCATTGAGCTCCACAATATGAAGTTTGACCCCATAAAACCCAACGGAAGTGTCCTAAATTTTAATTTTATTAGTCCAGTCTAAAAATAGTAAGTTTCTAAAAATTGTAATTCCTCAAATTCTGTATTGTTGTAAATCGTGGAAGTTGAACCAATTCATCTCCCTCGAGATTGGTGACCTTCCACATCCTCCCGACACCTTCAAAACATGTATAAATGAAGATGTAACCCAAAAGGGAAATCAAACATCTCTTATCAGAGATAAGCATATGTTTGGGTCTATAATTTTGATAAATAAAACATCTCTATTTAGAGATAGCATTATTTGAATTGTGTTGTTCTTATTTTTGAATTATATTTCAACCAAAGCTTTTGAGTTTTGGATCAGTGGTATCAGAGTGGTTTGTCTTGAGAGTGTATGCTCCCAAGGACAAGGTTAGGTTACAAGAAGCTTGGGTGGGAAACAACAGAGCTTCCACATTTTCCACCAGTTCACTCTAAACGACTTCAAATGGCGGATGACACTGAAACATCTGATCCTTTCAATGAAATGGTGAATGAAGCCCTCCAATGGAAATAAGCATAGATGCTACAATAGTTTGCCCAAATTCTTCAAACACTTTCGATGGGAAATCCTGGCTCCACGGCTCCACTTCTTGGCTCCTCAACCAGGGAATGTCCTTTCAGTGCCCCAACACCCTTCAAGGTCTAGGTAAATTTTGATATTCCTATAGTTGAAGGAAAAATTAATGCCGATGTAGTAGAAAATTGGTTGGATCAATTGTCTTCCTACTTCTCTGTAAATAATTTCACCGATGGAGAAAATATTACTTTTGCTCTTTTGAAATCAACATTGCCTATGAAAAACTAGTGGGAAGTGTACAAAAAGAGGTTCAGTATAGATGACATTGGCCTTGAGGTGGAACCTACCTAGGATAATTTTGTGGAAGCGGTGAAGGAAGAATACTACCCCATTGGAGCATATGACGATCTATATATAGAGTGGCAACAACTTCGCCAAGGTAAGGAACAATCTATTCAAGATTACACTGACATTTTTCATTCTCTATCTATAAGATTAGGCATCCAAGAAAGTGAGAAACACAAGGTTCTCAAATATCGTGGTGGACTACAATGGTACATATGGGGAGAAATGGAACTCTTAAATTTGGAAACCATTGGTGAGGCATACAAGTTCGCAGTAAAGATTGAGCAGAAGGATGGAAGAATGAATATAAAGAATCAGTCTTCAAAATGGAAAAGTGACAAAGAAGGTCAAACACGAGGCCAAAATTGGAAGAAAAAGGAAGGAAAGGCTAGGAAGTGGTGTGATTATCACAAATATGGAACTCACTCCAAAGAAGAATGTCGAGCTATCAAATCACTGCTTTCTGAGTCAAAATCCTCTACTCTACCTCATACAGACCCTCCAGTCAAAGAGGTTGAAGAAGAAATTATAGATGTTGATCCTGAAGCCATTGTTGCTTCATCACAGACACACGACAAGATGTTAGATGACAAGGAGAGGTTGTTTCACTCTAAGTTATGGGTGAAAGGTAAGCCTCTACATTTCATTCTTGATAGTGGAAGTCAAAAGAATTTACTCTCTGCTAATGTTGTGAAAAGCCTAAATCTTCCTGAAGCCTCACCCAAAACCATACAGCATTGGATGGTTGAGTCCAGGGAGAAACCTCTGTGTCACCCACCAATGTCTTCTCTCATATGCAATACAACCTTTCCAAGATGAGGTCTTATGTGATGTGGTCAATCTAGATGTTTGTGATGTACTCGTTGGTCAGACATTCATGTATGATCGACATGGTATATTTGAATCAAGAACTAGAAGGATCACTCTCACTCTTGGAACATGGCGCTACAGGGTACCAGAAGGACCACCTTCTACATCTGTCTCTCTGATTAGTGCCAAGAAATTTTTTCTCATGGTGGTCAAGACACATGAATCTAAAAGGGCCAATGTTACAGCCTTGACTGCACAAACAACACAACAACAGAAGCAAATAGATATTGAGTTGAAGAAGTTCACAACCTTCCACCCACAGACTTATGGTCAGACAGAAATGGTGAACAATCAGGTATGCAATAGGAATCAAATTGAAGTAAAACTACCACACTTGATGAAAAATCTTGATGCAGTGGGGACAATTGCTTCTCAAGGAGGGAGGAATGATCCATACAACAATTCAGATGACAATTCGGGTGATGGGTCCACCCCATTTGATGGCGGAACTTCTGGGAGCCATAACTTTTGCACCGTAGCTCCAATTGACTCACCGTTTGAACCGTTGGAAAGATAATAATGAGGGGAACGTCGTGATATGGAATTGAGCTCTACTTAATGAAGTTTGACCCCATAAAACCCAACGGAAGTGTCCCAAATTTTAATTTTATTAGTCCAGTCTAAAAATATTAAGTTTCAAAAAATAGTAATTCCCCGAATTTTGTATTGTTGTCAATCATGGAAGTCAAACCAATTCATCTCCCTCAATATTGGTGACCTTCCACATCCTCCCCACACCTTCAAAACATGTATAAATGAAGATGTAACTCGAAAGGGAAATCAGACATCTCTTCTCAGAGATAAGCATATGTTTGGGTTTGCAATTTTGATAAATAAAACATCTCTTTTCAGAGATAGCATTATTTGAATTGTGTTATTATTTTTGAATTATATTTCAACCAAAGATTTTGAGTTTTGGATCAATAAGTTTAAATTATAATTTTACAACAAGGCCAACTAAATTTACCATTAGCCTTTACCGTTGCAGTATAATTAAGACATGTGGCTAACCTTGGAATCCTAGGTGCACTTAATATAATTAGTGGGGAAAATATTGGCCCAAATTTAACTAATAAACCTCATTTAGCTCCCAATGTCTTAGGTGCTCCTATTATTTTAGGAGGTGCAAGAAGTAGTACTGGTAGTGGTTCTACTAGAGTTTTAGGAGGATCAAGATGTGGCTTGGGAGGAATTAATGGACCTTTAACATAGGGTTCATGAGGAATTGGATGACCACCAACAAAGGGTCCACTCTAACCACATAGTGTATCTATACTTTACTATGAGATGACACTTCATCTTCCTAAGTATCAAGGTCTTGAGAATTCAATTGAACATGTTCACAAGTATGAACTCATTTGAAATACATGGAGAATATTTTATACTAATCATAAGATAACTTATTTTACCACTACGCTATTGGATTTTGAACAAAAATGGTATAGAAAGTTTTATCCTTAACAAGCTGTTGTAAACTATGACCTGTTGAAAACTATTTTTCTTCAATAATTTGACATTCCTAAGTTTGAGAAACAAAGTATTGTTGCTTTAAAATAGATTAAGTGAGATCTCACTGAGAGTGTGTGAGCATATTATGTTTGATTGAAAACCCTTATTTACAAGATAACATTTGAAATCAATCCAACACAACATGTTCAATGGTTTATAGGAGGGTAATTAATTCCTTTTCAATGAGCCTTATCCCACAAGACATTTATTGATCGTCACAAGGCACTACAAACCACCCTCTATACTAAATTTATGGTAAGTATAGGCATGGGAATCAAATCCTTTATGGAGGCCCAAATTACTTTTATGGCTTCTTAGTTAGAGAATATCATGGCCAACAATTCTCATGACACTCAAAATGCCCTGTGGTGTGCTGATAGTGTAGTAGAGGGTCATAATAGGAACGTTTACCCATGAAGGAATGTTCATGTTGTGTTAAAATATTCCTATGAAATATGCAAGGAAGACTATGATGTATGAAGTTATACTTTACATCATCATGCCACCAAATCCAAAATGTCACTATGTTATAAGATATGTGATACATATACCCATGATATTAATGATTGTTAGGTCATTATCAAGATTCATGAATCATGTGCATGAGGTACCCACCAAGATTTTATAGCTAACACATAGGAAACTATTTGAATTAGATATTTCAAAGGTTAAGGGAATGACAATGGATGAGGAGATGGTCATTTTACACCCAAAACATGTTACAAGTATGGATCTCTGGACCACTACCAACGTGATTGCATGGTCTACCTTATTTGTGCCTTTATTTAAAAATGAGCATTATTTGGAAGAATTCCTAGAATTGTATACCATTATTACTAAATAATAGAATGAGAAGGGAATTAGAATGATATCTTTTGATAGTATTCCAATTTATTAGTAGAAAGTGTGCCCTACCACTCCACTAGGTGGACCCAAGATCAAAATCACTACTTAGAGTGGCAATTATTTTCAACCTATTATTTCAAATCCACATGTTAAAAATGTTTAGCATGAATAAATTTTTGCATAATAATATCTAGATGTGAAATGTTAGAAAGAGTTGTTGCATGACACAATGGGTTTAGTATGAGATTTTCAAGGAGAAATTGATTTCTTAAAAGATAAGGATGCTACTATATATACCGAGAGGAAAAAATATACGATGCTCATGGACTTGAGGCATGATTAATTTTATGAGTTGTGAAAGCTATTCCTTAGTGAAGATATCATACCCATCCTAAATAATTGGTTGTGACAATAAATGACAAATTATTTGAAGGATCATCATTTAAACCATGCACAAAGAATGGAGACTCATGTCCAACTAAATTCATAATGTGATAAAGAGTTCCTTATAAATGCATCAATTGATGGTTGGATGATCCATAATATACCTATGGACACTAATACATAGATTAATGTCTTAACAAAGGATGCCTATAAAAAATGGGGAGCCCCACTTTGTAATATTCTAAGCATGTTTTATTTATGTCTAATAAGACTCACACACTTCCTATGGGCATTATTAAAGATGCCATAGTTAACATCTTGGGTGTCATGTTTAATGGTGAATTTAAAGTGATTGAGCTTATTGAAGCTAATGAATTTACTTCTCTCTTGGGTAGACCTTGGTATTATGCCAACAATCTTGACTTACATTTCAAGAAGTGTTATATTAGCTTTGAGAATGAAACTCAACATGTGGTCATCCCTCTAATTAATGACCAAGGTTCTCCATTTATTAAAACCATTGATGTTCATGATGATCTCAACCCTATTTGTAACATCACTAACCAATGGAATGAACACATAGATCCTACTCCTAATGACATATTACAATGGGAATATGCATATTCCATTTTAGAGACTAAAAGTATTACTTGTGACCAATGGGCTTAAAGATCATGTAATATTATAAGGTGTGTTTATGGTGTCCTTAATAGCCACCTAAGTTCCTCCCCCAAGTTTAGTTCAGTTCCACATAAATGTTCACATCATTGGTCTACCACCCCTGAGGTTGGAACATATACCTCAATTCCATGGTCAAATTAAGGTCAATGAATATTTGCATCAATTAGAAGAATATTGTGTTAATGAAGGTGACTGATTACACATGATAAAATTTGTGTTTCAAGGAATAACTAATTGATGGTGGTCTACTCATTGATACCAATTAAAGACATGAGAACAAGTACATTCCACTATACACTATCACTTCTACCATGACAACCATGTTTGTGCCACTCTAAGTTATGATGGTGTTGTTTCTCCAAAATACCATCTAAAAAACTATGAAAGACTTTGGAGTGGTGAAGAAACATTTTTACTAGAATCCTTATGGATTCATGTATCTTATGGTACTCTATGTGCCTTGGCTAGGGTGTGGTACATCCATCAAGAAAACCATAGGGGAATGGATACTTGGTAGCATATCACACATGGTTTACTTTCAACATTTTCATTTTATTCTCCATGAATTTATTTATGTTTATCCTTGCAAGTATTCCATTAGGTAGTAGTAGGAGGTAGTGCATTGGTTAAATACTACATAGATCACATGCATGGCATACCTGAGGACAACTTAGTGATATTTAAAGAACCTGATACTCTTACCTTGGCTCTATTAGATTCTAATCTCAATCTAAATATACATATCAAGAATAGATATAGAAGGGAAAGTAAAAGGTAATGTATCAAGTTGATGAGGGTAACAGTTTTGATCCACTAGAACTAACATTCAACCACTTACATCTACATACAAATTATGGGGTACATGATGTCAGAGATACTATATAGTCTAAGAAGAAACCATATTACGTACCACTCCAAATAGTTCAACATAATATTTTTTGATGTCTTAAAATTGCACTAGATCTTAATCAACAACAATGGGAAGTTTCAAGCTGTGGGACAATGCGGCTTGAAAACAACCTCCAGATTTTAAAGAAGTTGGTCTCTTCTTTTGTATTGGGTGTTGGGGAAAAGGGATAGGAGACTAAACAAAAATGCAAAATGAAGGAATTGAAACCTAACTATGGTGATGCACCTGAGAATAATCCTAATCCTAACCTGAGCATAGTGAAACTATTATGTGATTCTATTACATTTAAAGAGTAGACAAGTGCATGATCAATGTAAAAGATTGGAATAACAGAAATAGAGGCTCATAACAGGGGAGTTTTTTGCTGAGATACAGGAATTATCAACAAAGGCATAGTGTTCAATCTTCTTAATAGAGTCTTCCAATCACATTAGAGGCACAAAAGTCATGCACAGTTATGTAGAACTTCAGATTCTAAAAAATAGGATAAAAGCAAATAACATTTCCAATCACAACACTAGAAAATCTACAGCATAGACTACTTTATAAATGACACAGATAACATCAACAAGGGCATAGTGTTTAATTTTCTTATTGAATCTTCTAGTCATACAAAAGATGCAAAAACACACACAGTCATATAAACCTTTCAACTCAGGGAAATGTAACAAAAGCAAATGATATTATTAGTCAAAAACTCTGAAAGTCTAAAACTATGAGAATTCCCCCCCTTTTTTTTTAGATTTTACAATTCTTCTTCTTTTATAGCCCCGGATGTCTCCCTACACTTTCTTTCCCACACAATCTTCTCCGTCCTTCGCTCATAGGGGACAAACAGACTGCGCCTTCAATGCTGTGGGTGGCTCCAAAAATCTACCCGATGAACTGTTTCATCTACTCGAATTAACTCCAGCCAATTTTCCCTCCATTTCACTTTTGGCAACCCATACATAGAACACTCTGCTATGTTTGAAATAGGAGAGGACACTTAGTCAATTTTCTAAAAATCCCCTTGATCACCTAGAAGACACCAAAAAATGACACTTGGCGCCTTCCACCTGATTCATCAAAGACACACGACTCTTTCCACTCCCCTTTGGTTGTGTCATAGTATCATTAGGGGCATATATTGGACTCTTATGGATGGTGACATTTGGTAGCTTATGTAGACTTTTGAAGTAACACCCAAGACCCACTGCCATTTCATATTTGTCAATAGAGCTTAGCGATGATTCTCTCAAGCGTTGACATGTGGAGACTTTTGTGGCTTCAAGGAAGATAAGTGGCATCTTTCACTTCTTCTATGGATGGAGTAGAGGGGGACCTAGAGAGTGACACTTGGTAGCATCTACTGCTTTGTGGTGCATAAGCAAAATAAAATGATGCCTTTGTGCATTAAATGGAAAGCATTGGACTCATGGCTTCCCGAATGCTGACACGTGGTGGCTTGCAATTTTTCTCCAAAAAGGTCTTTTAGGGCCTCCGCAACTACCACTTGGTGCTTTCTGTCTTCTTTACTAACTTATGGTGAAAGTCTTTGAATGAAGTGCAGATGCTGATATGAGATGTGGATGCTAACACGTGGTGCATTTCGCTTAACTACTACTGGGTATGTGGCACGATCCATGGTTCTTGAAGGTTACAAAAAGGTGACTCAAGGGATGCCATCTGTTAGCTTTGTCTCTCGAAAAGTGACACTTGGTAGCATCCGCTTGAACTAATACTTTGGCAAAAATGAGATGAAGAAAATAAGAAGGGGAAAAAGACCTGCTCAGAAGGCGACACTTGGCAGCTTCCGCTACATCTCAACACTTGGGCAAAACGAACTGGCCCTCTACTTCAAAATTCTACCGCTTCACCCGAAGAACCAAAATTGTAGTGCTTGAATCAAAAATAATTAAATACGACGTAGAGTAGGAAATTACTCTACAATTATTGGTGACTATCAAGGCTTTTGAGCCTGCTCAAAAAGAACCTGACTCCCGCTCGATCAAAATTTCAAAATTTACAGCTTTAAAAGAGTTGTCTGGAAGATAGATCACTGATGGTCAGATAATCCTTGCTTGTTCTAAAACTTGTCAAAAGCCAAATCCAAGCTAATGAGATCCTTTTGTGAGAAGGTTTACAAGACTTGGGCAGTGGCTTTTAGCTTGATTTCTAGCAGGAAAATAGGCATTAGAACAGCTTCGACCTCAGAGGTTGGAGAATCATCCCACAAGCTCTGAAAAACTGTTTGATCCCTTTGCCTAGCTAGCATCAATGGTTAGATTTGGTCCACCATCAGTACCATCCTCGCATCCAAAAATGGGGAAGGAAGACCCAGTCACACCAAATCTTTAATGTCTTGCCTCATTTCGTCGATGCCTTCTTTGACGACATCGAGACAGCTTTTGCAATTATTGGTTGTGGCATTATGACTGAGCTCCTCATTGACCCATTTTATGGTGGCCATTCTATCATGAATCCCCATGGATACCAATGTTACATCCCTTGAGCTGTAGAGCTTCTCCAGTAAAGAATGAGAGTCTGCGACTCTCTAGGAGATCATGGCCAAAGTGCTCTATATCAGATTCTTGACCATCTCACACAACTGCTGTGCATGGTGTAGGAAGGTGAAAAGTGGACTGAGCTGGAGAATCTCCAAAGATATCCTCTCCCAGGTTGACTTGTAGAGTTCCTTCATCAGCTGCACCATTTTGACACCTCTTGGCCTATTGGCCAGCTCAATTGCTAGTTGCGCAATCCACTACTGCTCTGCTTGGAGCTGGGCTTGAAAAGCTGCACCCTTGTTCTATTCTTCCAGCAACCTTTGTTGTGATTGGGTAACCTATAGTTGGAGTCCTTCAACTCATCCCTGCAATGTTGCATTTTCCCATCTTAGAGCTGTTGCTTCATCCTTGGCAAGTACAAGCTGTACTTTCAAAAAGTCATTTTGGGCCTGAATTGCCCATTGAGTCTGGAGGGAAACAGTATCTTGCAACTATTTTTATAGACTAGCTATCTCATTGTCCTTCTAGTTTATTTATTTGTCCAAACTATTATAGTTTGCTTTTTTCATGGCCAGGTCTGCCTCCATCTTCTGTAGTCTCCTTGATATCCTCAAATAATCTTCTATGACTAGAGAAGTGGATTCGGTCATGAGCTCAACTTTGTCTTGAGGCCTGAATAGGGACATGTCGATGGCCACTACATTCATGGTGTAGTCTTTCAGCTGCATTTGTTTGCTCAACTTGGCAATGTTGAGCGATAAATGGGTCACCGTCAGCTGCTGTTGAATGGGGTCAAATTGTGACCTCAAATGTGGCACCATTGGTGCTTTATTCACTTTACTCCTCTTCTTCTCCAATCGGGATTCTCTTGCCTTCCTTACGGCATCAGCCTGCATCTAGAAAGTGGAAGGGGATGCAATATATCCCCCTACAAAGGGAAATCCTTGTAGCAGGCCGTATTGGAGAGCCATTGGCTGGTTAGGGGTGAGTTGAAGGGGCATTTTTCTAGGAATGGAGGGGGAGAAATAGGGTAATGTTAAGGCTTGAGGCATCAAGGATGAAGTGAATTGTGAAATGGGAATGGCAGCAGTGGCAGGAGGTGTCATTTGGCTGGGTGGAGGCATGGATTGAGAGGGAGGAGGGGGAGTAATTCCTACCTGAGGAGAAGTTGTAGTGCTCTGCACTGGGCACTGTGAAGGTTGTTCTTCCTCTTCTGGGTCCAATTGGGACTGCACCCTTCTTCTCTTCCTAGGTGTTTTTGATGTTCTCACCATCTCTAAATCTCTTGTATAATAACCTGGTATGAACCTTTCACAAGATAAAAACATGCTTGCTGTAACAAATTTCACTAGGTGCCACAATCACAATGAGCAAGATATTTTTGCAAGAATGCTTGACAGTTTGTAAACTTTAAAATTTGCTAAGGGATTTTTATGGGCCTATCAAGTCTCAAATAGCATTATAAATTAAGGTGACCGTTAGCAAATCCTACTCAATCTTTGGGAAATAGTGAGGTTCACACATTATGTGGCATAAGGTACCTTGGAGATTTTGAAAGATTTAGGGAAGCGTTTATTGTGGCAAAAAATAAAGAATTAAATAATTTCTAAGACGTCGACTCTACATTTAAAACACTTATTTTAAAGGAAAAGTGGGAAAGCAAAAAACAAAACAAAGCAATGTGGGAATGGAAACTACCTAACTACATTAATTACAAATCCTTATTTTCCTCTAGGATCAAAAACAAACTTTCCCACGTCCTCTTTATGACAAGCCAACTTGCCTTGCCATACCAGTGATTGCAATGGATATGTCATTGATGGAATGTTCTCTGCACCAGCCACACCACTTGAATGAGTCTGAGCAAAATGTGTATTTAACACCTATGAACTCTTCTTGTCCTTGAATGCCCATCAAATACTGGTTCTTCATGTTGTCAGGTGTCATCAAGAAATCATGGGCTATTGGTTCTTCATGCTGTGCCTTTTGATATCTATTATCTTTCAGCACATCTTCTTTAGATTCCAGCTTTATTTCATCATCATGCTCTTTGATGACTTCATCCTCTTGCAAGGATGAATTAAAAGGATGACATATCTTTTGCATTCTCATTTGAATCTCAGGGCTTTCTTCTTCATCTGAAACTAGCTCAGTGCCTCCTATCTCAATGACTTGGTCAAGGGAGTGTCCATGTTCCTCCATATCCTCTTGCAGAGTGAGAAAAAAATTAGAAATGATCTCCTCCTCATCAGAAGTTAAAGAAAAAGCTTGCATCTTATCCTCTTGCTCATCAAAAGGAGAGTCTATGGTGATCTCCTCCTCCTCTGTACTGATGAAATCCTCTTGACTAGCCATGAATTGAATGCACTCCTTTGCAAAGTTTTCAGCTGCTTCATCATCCTCTTTGGTCCAACTTAGAGACTCATCATCATCTTGAAAGATCTGGGGAGTGGTATAAGAAGTTTCTTCTTAAGCGGGCTCATAGGAATTATCATGGAAGTGAGAAACCTTTTGAAGAATGGTGTGGGAGATTTGAGGAAGAAGTGAGGGTCTGAGGTCCTCCTGACTTGTTGCTAACATGGGCTCTACATTATTGGGGAATTGACCTTGACAATTTTGACCTTGCCCATGAATAGGGGTGGTATATACCTGATCTAGAATTTGTGGTGGTGGATATGAAGTTTGGTTTATTTGGTAAGGCTGGTTCTCATGAACGCCTAGCCTCTCTTCTATAAATGCAATCAATCCACACACATTTAACATTTCGTATGTAAGCTCTTGCCAATATGCCCTTTCAATGGGATCCCACTCACTTTTGATCAGGTTTATTGCCTCCCTCACTTGATAGATGACCTGACAAGGAATTTCTTGACCACATCCCCTTCTGTTATCAAGCTCTAACACATATTTTTTAAATCCCAGCAATGCTTTTTTGAAAGTGAAAATAAGGTTAGGTTCAACATGGGATGAGACATATTGGGGGGACTGGGCATAAGACTGATGTGGCTCATAAAAATATGCATCCTCATTACTCGACATGATTCTAGGAGAAGCTTGTTCTTGATAAAACATATTTGAAGGAGAATAAGACTCATAGCTATGAGTTACAGAGTTATACATATGAAAGGGATTTCTTGATGATACTGCTTGATTGGCTGGTGATGCAGAGTCATTGTTGGTGTTGATAAAAACCTCCAAAGGCAGATTGGCTAAAGAATACACCAAAATTCTTCAACTCCTTGAAAGATTGATCCCATCGGGCATGCCAAAAACTGTTGATGTCTTAAAATTGTGCTAGATCTTAATCAAAAACAATGGGAAGTTTCAAGCTGTGGGACAATGTGGCTTGAAAACAACCTCCAGATTTTAAAGAAGTTGGTCTCTTCTTTTGTATTGGGTGTTGGGGAAAAGGGATAGGAGACTAAACAAAAATGTAAAATGCAGGAATTGAAACCTAACTATGGTGATGCGCTTGAGAGTAATCCTAATCCTAACCTGAGCACAGTGAAACTATTATGTGATTCTATTACATTTAAAGAGCAGACAAGTGCATGATCAATGTAAAAGATTGGAATAACAGAAATAGAGGCTCACAACAAGGGAGTTTTTTACTGAGATACAAGAATTTTCAACAAAGGCATAGTGTTCAATCTTCTTAATAGAATCTTCCAATCACATTAGAGGCACAAAAGTCATGCATAATTACGTAGAACTTCAGACTCCAGAAAATGGGACAGAAGTAAATAACATTTCCAATCAAAACACTAGAAAATCTACAGCATAGACTACTTTGCAAATGACACAGATAACATCAACAAGGGCATAGTGTTCAATTTTCTTATTGAATCTTCTAGTCATACAAAAGATGCAGAAACACACACAGTCATATAAACCTTTCAACTTAGGGAAATGTAACAAAAGCAAATGATATTATTGGTCAAAAACTCTAAAAGTCTAAAACTATGAGAATCCCCTCCTTTTTTTTTAGATTTTACAATTCTTCTTCTTTTATAGCCCTAGATGTCTCCCTACACTTTCTTTCCCACACAATCTTCTTCGTCCTTCGCTCATAGGGGAAAAACAGACCGCGCCTTCAATGTTGTGGGTGGCTCCAAAAATCTACCCGATGAACTGTTTCATCTACTCGAATTAACTCTAGCCGATTTTCCCTCCATTTTGCTTTTGGCAACCCATACACAGAACACTCTACTATGTTTGAAATAGGAGAGGACACTTAGTCAATTTTTTGAAAATCCCCTTGATCACCTAGAAGACATCAAAAAATGACACTTGGCTCCTTGCGCCTGATTCATCGAAGACATGCGGCTCTTTTCGCTCCCCTTTGGCTATGCCATAGTATCATTAGGGGCATATATCAGACTCTTACAAATGGCAACATTTTTTAGCTTCCATAGACTTTTGAAGTAACACCCGAGACCCACCACCGTTTCATATTTGTCAATAGAGCTTGGCGATGATTCTCTCGAGCATTGACATGTGGAGACTTTCATGGCTTCAAGGAAGATAAGTGGCATCTTCCACTTTTTCTATGGATGGAGTAGAGGGGGACTTAGAGAGTGACACTTGGTAGCATTCACTACTTTGTGGTGCATAAGCAAAATAAAATGAAGCCTTTGTGCATTAAATGGAAAGCATTATACTCATGGCTTCCCAAATGCCGACATGTGGTGGCTTGCAATTTTTATCCAAAAAGGTCTTTCAGGGCCTCCACAACTACCACTTGGTGCTTTCCATCTTCTCTACTACCTTATGGTGAAAGTCTTTGAATGAAGTGCAGACACCGATATGAGACGCAGATGCTGACACATGGTGCGTTCCACTTAACTGCTACTGGGTATGTGGCACGATCCGCGGTTCTTGTAGGTTATAAAAAGGCAACTCGGGGGACTCCATCTATCGATTGTCTCTCAAAAAGTGACACTTGGTAGCATCTGCTTAAACTAATACTCAAGAAAAAATGAGATGAAGGAAACAAGAAGGGGAAAAAGACCTGCTTAGAAGGCAACACTTGGTAGCTTCTGCTACATCTCAACACTTGGGCAAAACGAACCGGCCCTCTGCTTCAAAATTCTGCCGCTTCACCCAAAGAACCAAAATTGCAGTGCTCGAATAAAAAATAATTAAATACGACGTAGAGTAGGAAATTACTCTACAATATTCAAATGGAGGATGTGACTAAAATATCTACTATGGGCATTTATTGGTCTGATATTGAGTTAACCAAAAAAATTGAAATCTTCTAAGAATATCAATACATTTTCCCATGAAACTACATAGAAATGAAGGGAGTGCATCCATAATTGGGCATGATGCATATCAATTTGGTTGAAGGCATTCTATCAGTGAGTAAATAACTATATCAAGCGAACCCTAATATATAAACTAGAGTTAAATAAAAAATTTATAGTGTGTTGTGTGATGGATTTGTTACTCCCATAGATAAATCTGAGTGGGTTATTCCTATGGTGACCAACATCAAGACATATGGTCTAATTTGCATTTGTGTGGATTATAATAAATTAAATGTTGTATGTGTCATCGACCCCTTCTTAGCACCATTCATAGAGTAAATTTTGGAAGGTGTTGTTGGATGTGAGATCTATACTTTCAATGATAGATTTTCTAGCTATCACCAAGTGTAAATTACTGAAGAAGACAACGTGAAAACAACCTTTGAAACTAAATGGGGTTATTTTTCATATAATGTTATGTCTTTTGGCTTAAATAATGCACCAAAAATGTTCTCATACATTGTAGTAGAAGCATTCAAGGATTTCATCCATAATTTATTTTAGGTGTACTTTGATGAGGGGATCATGTATGGTTTAGTGCATGATCATTGTGATAAGTTTCACCTCATGCTCAAGTATTTTCATCAAATTTAGATCTTATTAAATATTATAAAGTGTATCATTTCCATACCATTTTGAATCCTATAGGAATAACTCATTTATTGGGATGGATAATTGGTGAATCTTGCCAAGATTGTTGTCATTATTCAACTTCCATTTCCAACCACTCAACATGAGGTATATGCCTTCTTGGGTCAGACTAGATACTATCATAATTTCATTCTAGGTTATGATAACATAAAATATTCAATGGAAGAATTACTCAAAATGAATGGCATATTCATATGGACTACTACACACTAGTAAGCATTTGAGGCTCTAAAGTAAAAATTGGTGACTATGCCCATTCTATAGTTTCCAGACTAGATGTAGTTGTTTCATGTTCATGTCAACACTTTAGGTATGGTAGTGGGTGACATACTTGCACAACCCAGTGAAAAACCTTGATCATCCGATTTAATTTACTATCCAAAAGCTCACACTAGCTAAATGATACTACTCTACTATAGACCATGAGGCCATATTTATGGTTTATGTACTCCATAAGTTTCACCAATACTTATTGGCCACTCCATTTGTATTCTAAATAGATCATGAAGTGCTCATGTATTTGGTTAATAAGACCAGTATTAATTATCAAAGTGATAAATGATAGTATGGAGGGGTAATTAATTTTAGAAATTTCCTATCTATAAAAGGCCTAGAGTTTTCTCATTATCATTTTTAATGTTGAAAACTTCAAAGGATTATAGAGCTAGAATAATTTTCTAAAACCAACATATAAGGTGTCTTTATAGAATTTTAGTGGAAAAAATAAATCAGAGGTTGAGGTGAAGGTCATTCAAAGAAAGAGGAGTGAAAAGATGACCATGGGAAAATGTGTGAGTGAGTTGCAGGTTTTAGATGCTATGTCCACCATGAATGAGGTTGAAGTAGGAAGGCTGAAGTGTTTTATTCTAGAAAAGGAAATAAAATGTTTTAATTTATAAGAATTTGTTAGTCATGGATTAACCTTCAGACACCCTAGTTGATGATGCAACCAAACTAGAAGTTGAGCAAGAGAAGAGAACCATTACTAATATCCACAAAGTAGAAGAGTGCAAGGGTGTAGAGGAAGTTAGTCTTATTTTTTATCTAAGAATAGGGTTATGATGTACCCATTATTTATAATCCATATGTCACATAAGGTGAGAACTTGATAGAGTTAGTAGAAGAGACATCTATTAGGTAGGTACTATAGATGGAATGCATAGGGAAGAAGGATACCATGACACCACCTCCACATCTAGTTTTGATAGAATAGATGTAGTACCCTAAGATGATCTTACATGTGGATGATTAGGAATCCAATTTTTCCAATTGTCAAGTACTTAATTATAATCATCACCAATTCAGGAAAAAGGGTGACTTACAATAAGACTACCAAATTGAAGGCTAAAACAAAATGAATTAGGTCACCTATGATATCATAATTCATAATTTTATAGAAGATGTGGACATACTGAAACTCTTCTAAATGCCATAATTTTGAAAACTTTAGGAGGTGGTGGGATTTATAAATTCATGCATCCGTGAGGATTACATTTACTTTGTAGGCTGCAGAATGAGGATTAACCCCTAAAAAATTAGTAAAGTAACATGGTTATTATGTTCAATATTTTATATCCATGTGGATATTAATGATCAAGATATTACTGATAAAATGATGATGACAATGAAGTATAATAAGGAAGGCCATACCATGTTCATTATAAGTATTTTAGATCCTACCATTCAGGTAGCTATGCACTTGAAAATGACAAAGTTATGAGGCATGGAGAGATGGAAGGAGGTGGATATGATCCACCTCTATGTCACAATTTAAATGAAAAGGGGATTAAATATAATGAATCTCAATATTTTACTGAGAGAATCGAAGATATAGAGAATATCAATCCGATGCCTACCTAACTACAAGATTTCATGGGGTGCAATTTTACTTTTACTTGTATTTGATGAAATTGGTATCCTTGAATATTCCAACAAATGGATTAATTTTGTTTGCCCATTAGAACATAATTCCCTTGCTAAGAGGTTCAAATAATTTGCATGTCTAGGAAACATCACACCCTCTTACAAAATGAATATGAATGGTTGATTCAAGAGGATGAAAGAAGATTATGCTAATGAGTGGTGGGTACCTAAATATTTACCTATGTAGATGTGGAGCCATAATGAGTTTGTTGTTAAATAATATTGATCACTCACTCAAGAATGGATGGAGAGCAATGATAACTTGTTGGGTTGGCTCAATTTCCCTATAAATTCACTATAAAATATTTCATGGATTTTTTTAATTGCATTACAGATGCACACCTGGTAAGGATTGATGCTAAAAATATTGATGTTGAGGTTCACACTCATAATTTATATGTTTATCTAATAAATTAGACATACATAAAGTGACATGAATCAGATCAAACTAATATTAATCCTTTTAATATAATCATGTAGGTAAAATATTTTTGATTTAATATATTCTCAAGCATAGGAAGAAAAGGTTTGGATGCTATGATATAAATAAATAACCCCTCCCTCCTCAACTAAAAACACCATTAGAATAAATGAAGTGTAAAAAAGAAAAGAGGCCAAGACTTGAAGACACTAGTTCCAATAGGGTATAGGAGTAACAACCTAGAGCCAAAACCAAATGAAAAAGAAAAACATAATCACCAAAAAAATCCTTGGGGTTACCTAAAGAACAAAAAAAATATGAAATCACTGCCACACAATAATTAGGTGTCCATTTAAGACTAGAGCTTTCAGCACCCAATGTTGTGATCTCCAAATAAGGTAAAATATCTCTAGTAGTTTGGCCTAAAAAAGAACCCACATTTGAACTTAAATAATAGAATGATTTTGAGGATCCAAAAATGGAAATTAAGAGCCCAAAACCTATTGGCTAAAATGTAAGAAGAGGGGTAGCCCCTAGTGTAAAGGACCAAGACACCGATACAAGATAGAAATTACAAATGGGTCCCTAACTCATAGATCTAAAGCATGATCCTCATAAAGGCAAGGGGAATATTAAATAAGTGGAAGAGATACAACAAGAAAATGAGGGAAATGATGACCTTCCCACTCATGCCCTATTCTAGCAAGGAATCCTAGATGAATAACTTTATATGTGGGATTATATCCCTAAAAATAAATCCACTATTTAAATACGACACAAACTATCTTTTACTATGGACATATACAATGATGAATGTAATTTTGAGATTCCTAAGGCTAGCATAGATTTAATATCATAGGAGGCATATATTCTATAGTTTATTTGGGTAGATCTTGTTAAGTTTTATACAACTCAAGTAGGCATGATCCTAATAAAATTATCCCTAGAGGTCACTAGGCAAAATATTATCCATAATAATGATGTTCACCATCTTTGCCAAAAAATTTACAAGGTCATCCAGATGTACCAAGATGAATATGATAAAAGGTGAAGGATTTAATATGAAGTATAAGTGCTCAAGTACCAACACAATATAGCCAAGGCATAACAACTAAGGACACTATCCCTTTATCAAATGGTTTCTAAGAGCAAGCCATCACTTGATGATGGGATTCCTTAATAAATGTAAGAACCAAGTGAATCCATAACATGAATATAAGTGGGAAACATAAAAATTCACAAAGGACATAGACATATGCAAAATCATTTTGACTAAATTAGGTGCCACTATTCCCATTATTGATGGGGTTTTTGTTAGCCTAGCACAACCAATTTTTTTTGGAAGCACAAATTTAGATTAAGGAGAAATAGTGCCAAAATTTGGATAAATATACACTAAATGTCAAAGATATATCCCAATGTTACAAGGTGTTATAGGACATGGAAGAACTGGAGAAAAAATAAGCACCCATCATTAAGAACTTAGTGCTAGATTTTCAGCACTTCAAGGGCAATGTTTGGTGGAATTTGGGTAATTCAAAGATGCACACAAGGTTGTAACTATTAATCTTGAAATTTTAATGATTTAAGTAGATGATTTACTATATTATATTGAAGAAATGAATTGATTACATGGTGATTTTTAAGTGATTACTTCTAATATTCAGACTTCGCTCAACCAATGGGAGGAGATCAAAAACCAAGTGTAGTAAGTGGGACCTAAATTTTTGTTATTTAAGGAATGTTAAGTATAATCTAGGATTAAATATCAGTTTATTTTGGGTTGATGTTAAACCCAAATTTTTTTATTTATATATATTATGGGTTTTATAGCCATATCATGGAAGAGCAAGGGTGTAAAAATGGTACGAAGGACCTTGGTGTGGAATAAAAAGAAGTGGAAGAGAAAGGCATAGTGGACCTTGCTACAAAAGAGTGAGTTGAAAAAAACAAAGATAAAAAAAAGGATATATTAAATATGGAGAAACAAAATATGTAGGACTAATAAAAAATCACAAGACTTGAAAAAAGGTGCAGGATGCAAAGATAATTATGAAATAACTCACAAAATTATCGAAGGAAACTAGTCAAACATGAATCTTGCAATAGTTCAAAAGAGAATAGGATCATGATCATAAATACCTATCATGGAAATAATATATAGGGGCCATTAGGCCAAATTCAAAAGGATTCTATTGTAATGACCCACCATGACTTATTTTTCTAAAATAATCTTTGCCTAGTCGTCACTATTGTATTAATGATGTAAACCTAAGGAGAGGGGTTGGGTTATGTATAAATACCCCTTATTTTTGTTTAGAAATGGACAAAGAGAGAATAATAGATAGGAACTATTATTGAACTATATTTTTGATATTCCATTGTTCATTACTAAGATATGGTGTATGAGTGACTATAATTTTAAAATGAAATCAATGGAATCACTATGCTTATCTATAAATTCTAAAATATGTGCCAATATATTTTTATGGTGATACTTAGAAGTATGTGGAATGTGTGGATTGAATAACTTGGTTAACCATAATATGATTTTTATAATAATGAGACCTAAATTTAGATAACCCAAACACCTACGTGTAGACATAGAGTTAAGTTTATCCATCACTGCATGATAACAATGATAGGATTAGGTCTTGGATATGTGCTTTGGGTAAGCATGCGAGGTCACTACTCACATGATATGGTGGTACATTATCTCTTTGGATTATTAATTTCCTTTAGGCATGCGACTAGTATTTAGTCAATAAAAACTAATAATAAGACCCAATAGGTATCTTTGACACAAACTTCATCAAGATTAGTGGGGTTAAACGTAAGGATTGCATGCCTTAAATAACTATATAACCCACCAATATATTTTAAAAGAGTCTCTTGAGTGTAAATATGAATACCTAATACTAAATCCCTATTTATAAACTCTTGAGTATAATCCTATACACTTTAACCCTTTCTTTACCTTAAATTTTACCAATCCATAGTATCTTGTTGTATATAGCCAAAGGATACACTTTGTTTTTTAATATAGAAACAAAATTAGTCCAAGATTAAATCACTTTACCTTTCTTAAGGAGATCCTCTTATGTCTTAATATCCCACCAAATGAGTGTTGTATGACCTAACCAAAGAATAGCTAACATAAGTTTTTATTCCTCATCATCAATCTTCTAAACCCTACACTATACTTCCATCTTCTTGATCCATTGATTCAAATTTTATGCATTAAGATCTCCATTATATATTGGAAAATCAAAATTTACATCTAGATTAACCTTGGAAGCAATATAATTAGAAACTTTATTTTGCTTATTGTTAGATAAAGAAGGAGAAGGTTTAGATGGAGGAGATTTAGGAGATTCTTCTCCTTTTCCCTTACCATTAGTTGAGGGTTATTCATATATTTTACCTTTGTTTCACATCTTCATTTCAAGATACAACTCTTTTGCCATATTCGTCATCTCAAGAAAGGCTTGATGGAAGGCCACTTTTGATTCTAGTTCTCCTCTAGGAGAATCCATTACTTGACTTGCACATTTTGCACCAATTTTAGGGTTATATTTTTCGAGTGATCCTTCACCACACTTTATGTGAGGCCTAGTTAGCATGCAAAATGAAAACTTAAAAATCCAAAAACCCTGTTAAAATATCCTCGATCAACAAATTTAATACCAATATTGATGTGAATTATTAGTTAATGTAAAATACTCATTATTTTTCAATTTCAAGTCCTCATAATAATTATCTTAATTTCTATCCTTTTATGTAAAATTGGCTTATTTAATTAAAATCATGTTTAATATTGATTAAAAACATAAATTAAATTAATATAAATAGATAAAATGCAAACCAAATTGATAATGAAGTTCACCCTTTTAGGGGCTATGTCTCTGGGTTTGAAAATTATTTTTTTATTTTATAGCAATGTTCCTTCTTTACGTGGTATTACTTCATTATGTAGCTTTCTTTATTTCCGCACTATGTCATTACAACTCACAATATTGTATATTTTTTCTTCGGTATGGTTAATATATTTTTTAGTGTATACTATATGTTCCATAATTTTTATTAAGTGTACCATGACATTATGAATCATACTTTGTTTCATGGTATTAGTTAATTTATCCACTTCATAGTACTATGTTTCTATGGTATTGTAAAATATATCATCTTCCTCATCTATGATTGAATGGTACTTAGTTTCGTTTCATCTTCCTTGGTTGAATAATAGTTTTAATCATTTGTTTGTTCCCTCTTAGTTTTTTTAATTATCAACTCTTCTTAAGTAAATTAGTTTACAAACTCTTGTTTGTGATGTTTTATACAACTATGCTTATATATTCTCTTTAGTGTCAGACTATATTTATTCATTTTATAATTCAATTTATCCTTCTTCATTAGGCTCAAAGTCTATATCAAAATGGAGTACTTTCTTGATGGCATAAATCCCTTGAGAATTTAAATATTCATCTTCATCCTTGTTTCCCCATACTTCTTCAGTCTAGGTGACCTTCAAAAATTCTCTCTTCATCTTCAAAATTGAAAATACCATTTCAATATGTAAACTAGCCTAGTGCTAATAGTATGTAATATTATGTATTTTTAGAAAATTATTCCTTTTATCTCAAAATTAATTTTGTGGTTATTCCCATAAAATTCACTTCTACCCTTTTTAATTTTTTGATTGGTGATTTTAAGCTTACATATGCCATAGCACTGCCATAATCTATTAGATGTAATCTGGGTTTAAATAATGTTTTCCATGTTCTTTCTAACATCACATTCACATCTACTCCTAAATCTAGCATTGTTTTTATAAACTTGCAGCCTTAACCTTGACATTTAAATACACCACATATTTTTTCCATTCTCTTTTTTTTGAAAAACACTTTTATTTTTATTTTTTGTGATATTTTTTATTTACACATGGTATGTGTGTTCCTTATTCCCATATTTCAAAAAAAAAAAGTGAAGTTCTTATAAAAGTGACTACTCATTTATAATTTTGTGTTATTTTTTATGCCCATCATTTCTTCCTCCTTGAAATATAGCTAATATTATTGAATTATATATATATATATATAACTATTTTTTCATGGGTCTTAATATTGGGGTAGGTTTCTTTATCACTTTCATCACTTGAAATATCTCCCCAAGGTATCCCAATTAGTTTATTTTTGGAACAACTATGTGTTAGTACATCTACTCTACCATTGTTCGCGGTTTTGTTTGTATTTATTTTCTTCAAGGTCTTCTTATTTCAATTGTATCTAATATCTTATTTTTATGATATAATTCAACCCTGTTTGGATGTTTTTAGTTTCTCTTTTCATTTTTATTCTCTATTGTAATGTATGACTTTTTTTAGATTTTGATCTCCTCTAGTGGCATCATTTAGAGCATCTTTGTTTATTCCATAGGTTGTGAAAAAATTGGAATCCTTGGGACAAGTATATAAATAATTTGTGCCCCTTTGGTAGCAAAAATCATGTTCATTTTGGTCTTGTACAATGCAATTTCATGCCACATGTCATTCTTTTCCACATTTGTAACAAGGGGACCTCTGTCTTGTCCACCTTGCCCTAGTTGATAAATTTCTTCTTGGTAATTTTTTTGACAAAGGAAAACCTCATAAAAAAATCATGGAAATGGATTCCCATGAAATAAAAAGAATTGATAATGGCATATAAAACCTTACTTCCTATTATTAAGCTTATTTTTTTTCTACACAACACACATCCCCTTATGATTTTTGAATAAAAACTTGCTTATTTAGTTGATGAACATACATTTGCAATTTTGTTATTGTATTCGTTAATTTTTTTAGTGACCAACTACCATTGAAGTATTTACTTCTCTCACTAGCTAAACTCTTCCTCCTTTAGCCATATACAAATTGCCTAACTTGTAGAGTAACCCATATTAGAGGTAATAAGCCTCGTTAGGATAAAATATTTCAAATTTAGGCTTCTTAACTTAAATAATATTTCACTAAAATATGTATCATAATCATATCCTTCTACATAATATTCATGCATAAAATGTTCAAGTAGAGTTACTATTCCCATGGCTGAAAATAAATAAGCTCTAGATAACATGATAATTAATGTTTTAGTCACACCTTTCTTATTCTTAATGACAAAATGAAATTGATATAATAAATCCATCCATTTATAATGATGTGTTTGCTTTAATTTAGTTTATGCTTATAAATATTGGAGAGGTTAATGATTTTTATGTATAACGATTTATTTCTCCATCAAATAGTGCTTCTATTTTTTAACCTTATGAATGAAAATATGTAATTATTTATCAAATATGAAATAATTCATACTTTAAGCATGAAATAACTATAAATTATAGCATATGGGCTTACTTTATCATAATAGGACAATCCCCAAAACATAGTTACTTTCATACATATGTATCAGAAAAGGTTACTACAATTTTAGTAAGGTTAAAACTGATGTATTTCTAGTCTTATGCTTAAACTCAAAAAATGCATCTTGTTGTTTTTTATCTCAAGTAAAATACTCACCACTTTTTGTAATGGCATGTAATGGTTGAACTATAGTTAATAAATATTTTATGAACTTCCTTAAATATTTAATTACATATATTAATCTTATTATTTGGTTATATCAGAAGCCTTAGACCAATTCATATTGGCCTATACCATTACCAGGTTTAATTCTCAAATTTTCATAGTTAACCATAAGTCTAAAATAAATAAGTGATTGTTGTTCAATCTCACACTTTTCCTCATTTATAAATAATTTTTTATACTTAAAATGAATTAGGTGTCCATCATATGTTTTTCTAAATAATAATATATCATCCAACAAAATAATAATGAAAGAATCAATGAATGAATTAAATAATTGATTTATTAACCATATTAAAGTAATCAGTGCATTTCTTGACCCAAAATTAAGTATTAACCACTCATACAAAACTTTTCATGTCTTGAATGTCTTCTTCCATATGTCTTTTTCTTTAATTCTCATTTGGTGATATCCATGTTTTAGATCCAACTTGTTAAATTACTCAGCATGTTGTTGATTTTTTAGCATAAAAAATCAACATAGTTTTTCTAGAAAAAAGTAATGTAATATTGGAGTTGATCCAAGAGATCCTCAATTTTAGGAAGAGGGTATATATTATTTATTATTATCTTATTCAAATATATATTATTAACACACATTCTTTATAAACCATACTTATTAGGTACAATAACAATTAGAGAAACATGTGGAGAAATATAAGTGATAGTTTACACCTTGATCTAACAAATACTATAACTATTTTCTTACCTCATTTACATGCATCAAGGACTATCGATAGAGACCAATGTATTTAACCCTTTTAAGCTTGAGTGTGAGGGTTAAGGGGTATACTAGCCTAATCAAATGAATGAATAAAACTATTCTAATGATAGGGTGAATCAAACTCTATGCAAGATTGAACAAATAATTTATTGGAATAATAGAGCAAATACATAAACAATAAAATTAATATTTCAACACACTGTATATTATATTCGAACATGTAATCAAACTATAAAATGGGTATTATATATCCAAAGGAATAAAAAAACTTCCTATATAATATGAAGGACAAATAAAAATACACCCATTAATAGACTCATAATTATAACAAACTAACTACTTAGGTAATACAATAACTAGGATTTTTTACCATATGGTAAATAATCAACCAAATATACTATTTACCTCTCGTTAAATAATGAAACTCACATAATAATAATGTTACTAACTATTCATCCATAACATTCACCCCTTTAACATATTATCCCTAGTTGCACCCCCTTGATCTCAACATGGGGAGAATATACATCTTCTAGAATTGCCACGAACAAAATCATATACCAACACATACTTTTAATTTTACATACTACTGACTTAATTTTGCTACACATGACCACCACTATGCGAAGGAAACCATCCTATATTTAGTTTACATGACCATACGTATGTGTCACTGGGGGTCATCTCCATAAATAAGGCAGTCATAGGATCTCTACAATTAGTTACCCTATTATACAACTATTTTACACATTCCATTATATCCACACTCTCCCTTATGTCCAAATAGAAGAAGTGTTTTAAACAAGTATGGAAATGAAAACACACAACTAAAAAAGATAAAATCACACCACACAAGTGAATAAGAATGTTATTTTATTCTTATTCACACACATAAATGTCACCAAATCATTGGTGTGGCCCCGATGTTGGTAACTGTTGAGAGGTCATTGAAAGATCTCCTTCCTCTGTATATCCTCCAGCATCTAGTTATCACTACTTAGTGAATATGGTGATGAAGCTCAATTTACAATAATGGACATCATGTACAAGTGATAATGCATCTGTTGCCATAAAGGATTTGACTTTGACAACTGATCGACTCTTAACACTTGACTCATTTTTTAAAAATATAGTTAAAATTAGATTAACACTTTGGATTTTTAATATGACTCTTTTGATAACATAAAATGAGATAATTAACTCAAAAAATACTTTATCATTTTTTTTGGACACAAAATTACTATAACAAAACTCATAAATTAAACTGTAAACCCATATAAAATAATGACATAAAAACTTAATAAATGAGGAATTTAATAACTATGAACCCTATAATTTGATATTGACACCTAAGACCAAAAAAGACTTGACTATCATTTATACAAAAGAATAAAATTGACTATAATGTTTTAATTAATTTTGACTTAGATTTATAACAATAGTACATCAAATATTGTAATAATACTTAACTAAACTTATAATTGACATGTGATACTTATTAAACTTAATTTAAATATTAAAATCTCAATCTATAAATTAAGACTTTAAAAAATTTACATAATAAAAAACTAAACTTCTTTAGATTTTATAACAAATGATGTGATTGATGATGTGGTGAACAAGTCAAACGTGGATGGTTTGGTAAACCTTTATGTTGTCTACGTATCTGCTCACACCTTGTATTGATCTCATATGTGGCATTTATCTTTGAAATGTCTACCCACCTTGTTATTGGATCTGCTAGACATGGGAGTGTCAAAATGAGTCATCCCATATTTTATTAAGGCACAAACTAAGGTAGGCTAGGTTTAAGTTGAAGATGATGCTTTAAAAGACCATGGATGATCCTTTGTAAATTAATATATTTCACGACACATGTGCTTAGGATATATATAAATAAAATGAATTAGATATGTCTCCAAATTTGATGTCACTAAGCTAAGCGTGCATAGGGAAATAAATAGGTGAATATAACAATTAATGTAAGTGCTTCCATAGTTGAATATAAATTGACTACGTGGTTGTGGTAGAATTCAAGGATAAATGGTTATCAACATATTATAAATATATTGTAAACAATCATAATCAAGTGCACAAAGGACATCTAGAAAACATGGGAATAACACACTATATGGTGAGAAAAGGGCAAAATCCAATGAGATGACATGGTCTTGACTAAACTCAGTTCTAGAATAAACTATCACCTATTATGTCAACCTAATTTTCATGAGATAATGTAAATGGCATTGCAAGTCAGAATGGCATTTTAAATTTAATCCATAACTACTCTGATACTACTTGCTTTAATACCATATGATAGAGTTAATCAGATTCTGTGCAAGATTAAGAAAATAGCATATTGAAATAATAGAGCCAATACATAGACAACAAAAATAATATGTCAACACACTGTATATTATATTTGACCATGTAAGAAAACTATACAATGGATATTATATAGCCAAATGAATTGTTGACCATTTTTTTCCCTTATAGGCCAAAAATTGGTCCCCTTTTGTCCTTACTGCTCTAGGCCAATTCATTTTTTGATTTTGCACAAGTCCAAAAACATCTACGAACTCTGCATGTTTATTTCTATAGACTTTGCAGGTCTAAATCTATGAACTCTATAGGTTTCTTGGGTTTCTACTGATTCTACAAAGAAATTTTTCTATAGACTCTACAGGTTAGTCTTTTTGTGCATAAAGAATTAGTTCAGAGAGTGCTGGGTTTTACAAGGCTTCTTCGGGCTCTTTTCTAAAGAAAAATCACAAGGAAGGTTGGCATCACTGAACCATTGAACCATGGAACTAGTTTAATGCCTTGGTTCAATCGGCGGGTTCAACACCTTGGTTCAATCAGCGGGTTCATCGTTTGGTTCAAACACTCGGTTCATCAGACAATTCAATGAGCTCAATTTAATAAAGGCTCGGCACGTAGTGTTGAATAGTTGAACTAGTTCAATAGATTGGTTCAATGGTTGGTTCAAGTGGGAAAATGTTCAAAGGCTTGGTTCAATAAAGGCTCAATGTGTAGTGTTAAACCTTTGAACCATTTTTGGTTCAATGGGTTGGTTCAACAGCTTGGTTCAAGGGGGCATCCCAAAGACCAAGGGCAAGTGCCCTTGCGGAGGGCATTTTTGAGTTTAAAATCCCTTGCGGAGGGCATGGAGCACTTCAAAGGAGCCATAAAGAAGCAATTTGAACTTTTTGGATTTTTGTTAAGGCAAAGTCCCGAATTCCTTCAAACTTTTTGTTCAAAGGAATTCAGGGGAGGTTGCAGCCAAAGATCCTAAAGAAAGACTAAGGCAATAAATTCTTTTAGACTTTTTGTCTAAAGGAATTCCTTCGGACAAAAAGTCTGAAGAAATTTAGGAAAACCCGCGGGAGAAGCCCGAAGCAAAAAACCCACAGAAAAGCCTATGAAAAAGGAAATATCCTATAGGAAGAGACCCAATTTTTTTTGCCAAGGATGGTGACGTCCCAAAAGCCATCAATTTTAAGGAGACGGACTAGCCGTTGGGTTTCAATTTCAAGGCGATGACTATGTGAACGTCAATTTTAAGATAGTGAAATAGCTGTTTGCTTTTGAATTGCCTAAGTGCTAATCATGAAAAGAGCCCAAGGAATGTAGCGACCCACCAGAAGATTTCCCTCAAGGGCTAAAGGAGTAGAAAGAGACAAAGCAAGAAGAAGACAAGGTTTAGAAAGAGACACAACATCCAAGTGGTGAAAGATTTATTCCTATAGTTGGAACAGCACTTGCCAGGCGATCACCAAACGGTACAAACAACAGACAAGCTATGTAAATGCCTTAAAGGGAGTAGTCTATTTATAGAAAAGATTCATGACCATGTTTTCACATTAATGTGGGATGCCAAAGTCAAATCAGGAGCCGACAATCAAATGGCTTCCTCTTCCCAAGGTTTAGAATGCACATGGGCCACTTGCAAAAAAGAGTGCCAAAATATTTCCCAAGAAGCACCAAGTTCTCTTCCTCTTTCTATATATTGTAAAATTCTCATTTTGAGAAGGATTGACTCTCTTAGCCTTAAGGCAAAACTCTACCCAAAAATCTCTCTAGCTTGTAAGGTAGAGATCTGTCAGTTTTTTTACCTTGAATCAAAACTTAGCTTTTTTACCTATATTTGGACTTGCACTTTAAAGTATATGTCTATTTTCTTCTTTTATGTTAAGTCATTGTCTTTCATGCTTTCACAGATCAATCACAGTATGTCCAGTGCATTGTGAAGTCTCCAATTTACAGGTCTACCAGAAGTGTCTATAGGGGAATGTATGTGCCTATGAAATGGTTGCCATAAGTGTGTCTAAGGACACCTCTGGTGGTTTCTTCCTCCCTATATTTCCACATACCCCTAGCTGACTATTGCAAAAGAGCTTCCCACTTCAAATGAAGTGTATGGGCACTTCTTTTGGTGAAAAGTGTATATTTAGGCTAGGTGGGTCATCACTTTTTTGGTTTATCACCTTTTCATTTTTAATCTTAGGTTCTATTTTTAGCATCTCTCTCTCCCTTTTCATCCCTCCCCCTTTTTTCATTTTATTTGTTAGTAGTAAGAGAAACTAGGGCCTAAAAAATACATCAGAGGGAACTAGCTCTTATCTAGAGACTCTCCCCTCTAGCTTCACTAGTCCCACAGGCTAGAGGGGGTTTCCATTTTGACGTGTGGAAGGTAAGAGCTCAACATCCTGCCCCAGGTGCAATCCACTACGTCAACAATTTTTGGCACGCCCAGTGGGACCAACTAGGACAAGTTTTGTCCAAAGAGTTGAAGATTTTTTGGTGTGTTCTTCAACTGACCAGCCTTTGGAGGCTTTTGCATCAACACCAATGGTGACTCTGAGTTAAATCAACTAGTTAAGTAGTTTTGGTACCATACCATCAAGAAACAATATTCTGGTATGTATAATTCCATCATTCAGAGCCATGGACCCTATTTTCCTTGGCTAGCCTGGCTATGATCCTTACCAACCTTATGTTGATCCTTATCAAGTTCAATATGGCCAGTCTCAACGCTGCCATAAGCTATATTAGCCTTATGCCCAGTCTTCTCAATGTGTCACTTCTCCTACTCAATCTAGTCTCTTTGCCAATCAACCCATTTCCACTTTCAAATGAGCACTGATGGGTTACAAAAAGTATGTAATAGAGCTTGACACTAGAAAGGGATGTGGCCAAGAAATTCTTGATCATGTCATCCATCAAGTGAGAAATGCACTGGATAAAGTTAAGAGTGAATGGGCTCCTATTAAAAGAGCCAATTGGCACATGCTTACAAATGAGATGCTAGATGTGAGTGGTTTAATTGCATCTTTGGAGGAGAAGCTAAGTATTTATAAGAGGCAGCCTTACCAAGTCTATCAACCTGCATACTCACTTCCCTAAGTATCATATCAGCCATACACAGCCCCTGCTTATGAGCCAAGTCAAGCCTGTAAAATTCCTTTCCCCAATCATGTTGAGGAGAGTTCTGAAATAGTAGATCTTGTGTTTTAGGCTAATATTGATAGACAAATCAAATTGGCAAATCTTCAAATGTAGCAGTCTATTTTGGCAGCAAGGGAAGTGGAATCCAAACCCTCATTACCCTCTCACATTGTGGCCCCATCATCCCAAAAGGAGGTGCCCAATCTGAATATCTTAAGCTGGAATAAAGTAGTTGAGTCATGGAATGGTAGGGAGGAGAAAGACATTATCCAAGAGTGTGAGGTAAAAAATGAGGTTAGTCCTTTTCAAGTCCCTCCCACCCTTCCTTAGGAAGCTCCTTGCATTTCATGGAAACCTTCATGCACTCCCCATCTCTATAATGATTCCTATGAGCTCCAAGAGGTACAAAATGAGGATGATCTGGTTGAGTGGATTGAGGAATTAGAGAAGAAGATGAGACTGCTTGGAGAAGGAGAGATGGAGTTTGCAGACTTTGTAGAAGAGCTGACACCAAAAGACACCCCTTCCACCAATCCACAAGCTAATTTCAATATTGATGAAGTGTTGGTAAAGTGGAGGGATAAAAATCAAGAAATTTTGGCCCAAGGTCTGCCCCCTCCTATTCTAGAGAAAGCTCCCTATTGTGTGTCGAATCCTTTCTATCAGATGGCACTTGCTCATTCTGACTCATCTGATGCATCAATCGACCTTGCCTCTAATCTTGTATGCCTATCTTTTTAGCATGCCTCTTTTTAGATAGCTCTTCCTTTACATGAGCAAACCCTCCCAAATCTTCCCTAACCTCCTCAAGTCTTCCAACATGATCTCCAAATTCCAAGCTGGAAAAAGGAACATCATGAACCAACTCAAGACCTTGAAGAGGATAAAGTTGTTGCCTGTTCATAGGAGCAAGATTCCAATCCCAAGATCATGAGTTGGAAGCAAACAATGGTATCATGGAACATAAAGGAAGAGGAGGAAAAATGTTTTGTACAAAACCTTGAAGAAGATGAGGCTGCTCTTGTTCTTGATGATGATTGTGACCTCCAAGAAAGGCTTTTCTAGGAAAATATAGATAGGTGGATTGCAGAGTTAGAGTCTAGAGAAATTCTCCTCAGTGAACGTGTGATGGACCTTTCAGGCCAAATAGCAGATTTCATGTCTGAATACATTCCATCCACACACCTCCAAGAAAGCTATCAGGCCTTGCCTGATATAGATTATGCTCAGTTTGTGACTAAATAGGGAGACTCCATGAGTACGGATGAGGAAGAGATCACCATTAATGTCATGGAGGAGCATGGAAAATCTCTTGTTCATGTTTTAAATGATTCATTTGAAGTCATTTGGGGCAGGTTGCACTGTTCTTCAAGGAGGTTATGAGTTGGATAAGAGTAGAGAAGGTAACATTGGGACTCAAATAAGTTTACAAAGGGGCTGCAAGTTTTCAGATTTACCCCTTCAAGAGGTTAGTGAATCTAAAGATACCTTCTTTGAAATCATCAAAGAGGATGGTCATACCATGGAACCCGAGCATGAGGCAGAAAAGAACAAGCAAGTCAATGATGCATATCAAGGGGCTTATGGTGATGAGCTGGCATCGATTGATTTCTTGATGAGATACACCAGCCTAAAGAACCAACAAGAGGCAAGCTTGCAAGAACAAATAGAGTACGTATACATTGGAAGCATGTTTGAATCTGATCCACTTAGATACAAGCCAACCTAGGTGGTAGGCAAGAGGAGCGGGTCACCAACTCTCCATTTCATTCAGCCACTTGTTTGGCACTATAAGTTTCCTTGCTAGGGAGGAGACTTAAGAAGTTTTCCCTTTGATCCAGGAGGGAAGTAGATGTACCTAGTTAGTTTTATATAGTAGTTGTTTTTAGTTTCTTTTCTTGCTTTCCCTAAGTGCAGTTTGTACAGGTAGTGTTTTTAGCCTTGTGTGTGTTTTCCTTTGTGTGTGGGGTAAAAAGCTTCATGTTTGATTCTTGGATCTTTGGGGCTATTGCTAACCTTTCTTCAAAGTTGCATTTTGACTTCATGCCTAATGGACTACAAGGCAACTAGTCTTTAAGCATAGTAGGCATGCTTCCCCTAGGAGTCACCAATTTATTGACCATTTTTTTGTCTTATAGGCCAAAAATCAGTCCCCTTTTGTCCCTGCTGCTCTAGGCCAATTCATTTTTTGATTTTGCATAAGTCTAAGAATATCTACAGACTCTGCATGTCTATTTCTATGGACTCTATAGGTCTAAATCTACAGACTCTACAAGTTTCTTGGGTTTTTACTAATTTTGCAAAGAAGTTTTTCTACGAACTCGATAGGTTAGTCTTTTGGTGCATGAAGAATCAGTTTGGAGAGTGTTGGGTTTTATAAGGCTTCTTCAAGCTCTTGTCTGAAGAAAAATCATAAGGAAGGTTGGCATCACTGAACCATGGAACCAGTTTAATGCCTTGGTTCAATCACTTGGTTCAATCGGCGGGTTCATCATTTGGTTCAAACACTCAGTTCATTGGATGGTTCAACGAGCTCGATTCAACAAAGGCTCAGCGTGCAGTGTTGAACTGTTGAACTAGTTCAATGGATTGGTTCAATGGTTGGTTCAAGTGAGAAAAGGTTCAAAGGCTTGGTTCAACAAAGGCTCAACACACAGTGTTGAACCGTTGAACTATTGAACCATTTTTGGTTTAATGGGTTGGTTCAACGGCTTGGTTCAAGGGGGCGTCCCAAAGACCAAGGCAAGTGCCCTTGTAGAGGGCATTTTTGAGTTCAAAAGCCCTTATGGAGGGCATGGAGCACTTCAAAGGGGCCACAAAGAAGTGGTTTGAACTTTTTATATTTTTGTTAAGGCAAAGATCCTGAAGAAAGACTAAGGCAGTAAATTCTTTTAGACTTTTTGTCTGAAGGAATTCCTTTGGACAAAAAGTCTGAATAAATTTGGAAAAACCTGCAGGAGAAGCCCGAAGCAAAAAACCCACAAAAAATCTTGTAAAAAAGGAAAAAGCCTGCAAGAAGAGACCCGACAGAATTCACCAAGGATGGTGACATCCTGGAAGCCATCAATTTGAAGGAGATGGACTAGCCATTGGGTTTCAATTTCAAGGTGATGACTGCGCGAATGTCAATTTTAAGACATTGAAATAGTCATTTGCTTTTGAATTACCTGAGTGCCAATCATGAAAAGAGCCCAAGGAATACGGTGACCCACCAGAAGATCACCCCCAAGGGTTGAAGGAGTAGAAAGAGACAAAGTAGGAAGAATACAAGGTGCAAAAAGAGACACAACATCCAAGTGGTGAAAGGAGGTGTCAACTTAGGGATTAATTCCTACAGGTGGAACAATGCTTGCCAGGCGGTCATCAAATGGTGCAAACAGCAAACAAGCCATGTAAATGCCTTAAAGGGAGTATTCTATTTGTATAAAAGAGGCATGAACATGTTTTCACATTAATGTGGGATGCCAAAGTCAAAGCAGGAGCCGACAATTAGACAGCTTCCTCTTCCCAAGGTTTAGAACGCACATGGGCCACTTGTAAAAAGAGCACCAAAATCTTTCCCAGGAAGCACCAAGTTCTCTTCCTCTTTCTATATATTGTAAAATTCTCATTTTGAGAAGGACCAACTCTCTTAGCCTTAAGGCAAAACTCTGCCCAAAAATCTATCGGGCTTGTAAGGCAGAGCTCTGCCAGTTTTTTTTTACCTTAAATCAGAATTTAGCTTTTTTACCTCTATCTAGACTTGCACTTTAAAGTATATGTCTGTTTTCCTCTTTTGTGTTAAGTCATTGTATTTCATGCTTTCACATATCAATCATAGTATGTCCAGTGCATTGTGAAGTCTCCTTTCTACAGGTCTGCCAGAAGTGTCTACAGGGGAATGTATGTGCCTATGAAATGGTTGCCATAAGTGTGTCTGAGGACGCCTCTAGTGGTTTCTTCCTCCCTATACTTCCATAGACCCCTAGCTGACTATTGCAGAAGAGCTTCCCACTTCAGATGAAGTGTATGGGTGCTTCTTTTGGTGAAAAGTGTATATTTAGGCTAGGTGGGTCATCACTTTTCTGGTGTATCACCTTTTCATTTTTAGGCTTAGGTTCTATTTTCAGCATCTCTCTCTCCCTTTTCATCCCCCCTTTTTTCATTTTATTTGTTAGTAGTAGGAGAAACTAGGGCCTAAAAGATACATCTAAGGGAGCTAGCCCTTATTTAGAGACTCTCCCCTCTAGCTTCGCTAGTCCCACAAGCGAGAGGGGGGTTTCCATTTTGACGTGTGGAAGGCAGGAGCTCGGCCTCCTGCCTCAAGTACAATCCACTACATCAACATGAATAAAACAACTTCCTAAAGAATAGGAATGATAAATAACAATACACTCATTAATAGACTCATGGGTATAATAAACTAACTACTCACTAGGTAGTACAATAACTAGGATTATTTACCATATGGTAAATAATCAACCACATATACTATTTACCTCTCAATAAATATTAAAACTCACAGAATAATAATGTTACTAACTATTAATCCATAACATCTAAAGAGGCTAATTAAATTAAATCAGATAATATAATATATTGAATCTATAAATTTACCAAATATAAAAAGTATAGTGCCAATTGATATTATGATAATTATAACATAAAGAAGAGGTAATAATTAACTTTTTTTTAGGTGTGGAGGTGGCTTTGAGTCAAGTGTAGGTGTGGAAGCAATAAAAATGGTTGCTTAGGATCTGGTCATCAAATTCTATAAATATTATTTCTAAATGCTTAGACACTTGCATTAACCTATGGACACTTGCATTGATGCTTTTATCCATGGCTTAACACTTTTATATTACATATAATATTCATTGAATTTTGAAACATCCAATTATGCCTATTATATTTTTCTATCACCTTTATAATAATGTATTTGGATCATGTGCATATGTTATGTATGACCATGTATATATCAAACCCTAGTTCTCCACCTTAGGTTATGTTATGTGCCAAAATGGGTTAGTGGGATTATGAATTTAGCTAACCTCAAGGACCTCTTTGTAAATGAGCACTACCTACATATCTATTACTTATAATATGACCTCAAACATATGTAACCATCCCTTAACTGCATGAATGTGTGTGCATAAGGATGTAATATACTATATGCAAGGGCATACAATGATCTATCTTATAACTTGAAAAATACCACTCATGGGATTTTATTTGAATGATTTAGAGTCTTAGACCTATAATATGATTGATCCTATAAATTCTATATAAATAGGGAAGTATAGGGTAGTATAACTTAATTATCTAATTGATTGAATGAATTTGAATAGGTGTTTACTTGATATTTTATAGATAGATAATGAGTATACTTTGATTTGTATATATGCCACACCTTTTGAATATATATCATATAAGGGTTATATAAGACCAATATTTTGACCGATTTATTTTAAAGTATTTTCAATTTGTATGACTTTTGAGGTACAAACACTTGTTAAGGAAACTGGACACAAACATTGACGCTAATGTCATCTTATAAAATGTTAACGGTTTATAAATTATAACAAATGATATATATATATATATATATTAAGCTTTATTTATTGAACAAGTTATCTAGGTCATCAAAATGATAGGGTCAGTCCACAAGATAAGTACTTAGGCACAATGAGATGACGAATGTGAGCCTTTCATTAGTGGGAAGGTATATAATTAAAGGGTAGAACCTTGATTGGTATTTTTAAATTTTACAAGATTGAGATGATGATAATTATCTTTTAGTATCTACATCACCCCCTTTAAACTAGTAATGCATAAGTATGAAATTACTAGGTTAAAAGAAAGAAATGTGTACCCATGCATGTATAACATACCTTGCCTTTGCTTAAGCCATGGTTAATTTTATGATGGTGTATTATCTGCAACCAAAAGAATGGTAAAATATAAATAATTGTTTATAACCTAAAATTGAGTAATTTAAATGCTTGAAAAGTAAATTTAACAAAGGAGGACACTTGTATATTGACGCAACCAAATTGCCCATTGGTAATCTTATTTGGTAAAGATGCTTCCTTATGAATCATTGGAATTAAGTAAGGTTTAAAACTGAACCTTGGATATTTAAAGAGGGAAAATTGGAGGGTAATTATTCCCATAATTATTTTTAAGGGAGATTAATGAAAAATAAATTGAGGTCACTAAATATCAATCGCATAACTCAAGTGAAAGTATAATAAATCCAAGTTAAGTGGTATAACCAACTCAACTTGCCAATTGGTAGTAGTAATTATTCCTTTGAGGGTGTTTAATATTGATTTCATTACTCAAAGGAGTCAAATTTTATAGATAATAAAGTCATAAAATGGCACTTCTTGGTAAAAACAATGTTATTGATAAAATGGTTTAAATATGTATTTTAAATTTTTGATGCACTTTCATAACATAGACACCTCTAGTGTGTCTCAATATGAAGTATCTATCAAAATTTTACCTTTAATTTATAACTATGTATGATATCTATCACAAATATAAAAATTATCTATCCCAAATTTGTAAAAAATTGTACCAAATGTATAGGCTTTTGACCAAAGTTTGTATTTGAATCATGTAAATTGTATCAATTTTTTTGACTATGTAAGTGTGGATTCATGTCTCTATGGAATTACTCCAATAATGTGCCCCCTTTTGAAGTGAGAGGAATGTGATCTAGTAGTCACCTTACCTTAAAATGATAAGAAAACTATATTATTTGTGTTTGAACCATATAACATATAAGACTTGTTGTATAAGTAGATATATTAATGGATCTCATAGTATTTGATCACAACAAGCCATAAGATGCATGATATGGATCATGAAAACATATATAAAGTAACATAACATGTTCTTAAAATAATCAATCACACACACACAAGAGTAATCAATGACACCGAAAAGGGGGTTTGATGAGACCATAAATAAGGAACATGTTCAAATTCAACATATTCGAAGGGATGACATATTCAAATTTCCACACACAAATAAATAACACTCATTGGAATAAGGTCCTACAAATAATTAACATATTAAAATGTCACATAATCAAGATAATAAAAAACAATAAATATAATCAAGGAAGTGACAATGTGAATAAATGAATTATAAGAAACCAACCTAAGCATATCATAATAGTCCCTTCATATATGTGTTAGCAAAAATTGTCATGTAACATAGCATATCAAGTATATGGTGTAAGATGTAAGCATGAATATAGGCATGTGTAATCGTAGTATATAATCTCAACATTATAATGTAGAAGTTATCATAAAATAATATAAAATGTATAAATCATGATGAAGGATGCATATTCCCCCAATGTAGTGTGCCATGTGGGAAGAGGAAAGGTCCAACATATGTATGTGCAAGTATCATGGATCTAGTGTATGCCTATATCACACTCAATTTTGTGTGGAAAATTTGTGTATATAAAGGACATTATATGTTATCTACTCATATAAAGTAAACAACATAGATGCTAAGGAGCCAATAAACATTAGTATGCTAAATAATTATTGTATATTCTTAGAATATTTATTTTTTTTGGATTTTTTTTTAAAATTTTTATTTTTAGAGTTTTGGAATATTTGAAAGGAAAAAGTCTAGCCTATGATCCCATCTAAGGTTTCCTCATAGGAATCTCTAAATGTGGAATTTAGTGCATCAAATTCGTGATACTGCTAAGGGGCATGTATTGTGTCATATCTAGAGCTATAGAATCTATGGTACTCTGCATATGTCTCATAGAAATCTATGGTCATTAAGAGGTAATATAAGGAGTAGTGGTTCTTGGAACCCATTGTGTAGTGTTTTTGTGTTTCTTTGTTTCAATTTTAATTTGAACATGTTTATTTACTATTGGTAACTAGGTGGATCATGTACATGTATATGAGGAATCTATGGAATCTATTGTGTATCTATGGTGCAACAATCTCTCAATTATTAACCACCTAATAAATGGGATCACTTTTTTCTTACCATTTTTTCATTATTAATTTTAGTACGTTTTATAATTAGTTGTCTTGGAATAAACTTCTCTTATTCAAGCGGATGTTCATATTGAATTCTATAAATTGTAATTACCCTATTAGTATGTTTTTTTAATACATCCATGCAATCTAGAAGGTACCACATAAATCTTATGTATCTAAGGTCATCCCAATAACATATCAAAGACTCATGTGTACGGTATAATATAAAATGTAGTTACCACATGTGTTGAACTAAATTATAAAAGTAAATAAATCTCACTAATAATCTATTGTGATCTTCCATTGAATCCTTTAACCATTTCAATCAAAGGGTATAACTCATCGCGTATATATCCAAATGATTAAGTAACATCAAGGTACATACATTATCACTTAAAACATTTGAATCATCATAATAATGTGGATAGGTTGATGATCAAGGTATGCTCTAATAAACAATAAGGGAAGATTGAAATCATCATCCAAAATTTCACTCTCATCAAATTTAATAGAAGGTATTGGAATCATAGGAGGTTTAGTGTGTGTAAATGTGAAAATAATATCATCTAATGGGTGCCTATAATATAGTGTAGGAGGATGTGAATTATATGTCATTTTAACTTATGTATCTTTCTTAAAATGATCACCTGGTTGTGATCCTGAATCCTTTGAAATATCTTCTAAGGTAACCTAGTTATTATCAATAAGGTCTTGAATCTTGTGTTTCAATAAATAACATATGTTTTTAGAATTTTTAATGCCTTGGTGATAGTCACAATATGTATTGGCATCATGTCCTTTTGGTATAGGTCAACTCATATCAAACTCTATAGGAGGAAAGTGAGATATGATATGACACTCCACAAGCTTCTTAAGTAACAAAGTTAGAGACTCATGTAATAATGTAAATTATCTCTTAGGTACATTGGATAAGATGAGTTTATTTGGTTATTGTGACACTTTATTAAACATTATGTTTGATCCTATTTTTAGTTATACAAGTTTAACCTTGTAGGTTGGTTTGATATTAAACCTGGTAGTAGATGTAGTCAGTGTGTTTACTACATACTTAAGTTTTTTTAATGAAATAATTTTTATTTCATGCATAGCATAAGTCATCAATAGATTAATTTTTTTTGAAGACAATAAAACCATGTAATAGTTAAATTAAACTTTGCTTAAACATGTCTTGAACCTCTTTATCTACTAATGGATTTCTCATTTTGGCCAACATTGTTTTGTACCTCCAAATAAATTCATTAATAGGTTCATTGTTTCCTTATTTTATCTTAGCAATTTATACATTTGATGTCTTTTTAGTGATGTTGACAGAGAAATATGCTAGAAACTGATCCACTAGGGGTTTGAATGCTTTCATTGATTGGAGTGGTAAATCATAGAATCATCTTAAATCATAGTCCTTTAGGCTCCTTTGAAATAATTTGGTCAAAAATTTATCATTTGAAGCATAGTCAAGGCATATTGCATATCACTATTAGAGATGTTATTCGGGATCAACTTTGACATCATAAAATGTGAACTTGGGTGCAACAAAACTAGTTAGCAAAGGGTGACAATATATTTTAGGTACAATAGGATTATGTGATAAATATTGAAAATCAATATCATGAGGATACTTTAGATCATTTTGTTCAATGTTTGACTACCTTGTCTTACAAAGTTTTTATAACTTAGAGGAGAGCTTCCATAGTATACCCTTTGGGATTAAGATTAGTTATTTAAGAAGTCATCAAAGGATATGTGAACATATTTTGAGTTGATATAAGAATTAAAATTGGTATTTGAATTTAACCATTAATTATCCCCATGGTAAATGTAACAATAGGAAAATGGTCATTAGGGAACAATGATTTTAAAACATAATTTATGCCCCCACTAGATATAAGAATCAATGATGTGCTCACGAGAAATGATAGTTCATTTATGCCTTTTGAATTTTTAATTTCCAAAATGGTACTAAGGATATTATAAATATATTTAGTATTTTTATGAATAATCTCTTGAAAAATTGCAATACATTTTACTTTCTCTTAGTCTATTTATTTATGTTTACTACTCTTACTAGATTTATTGTTTTCTTGATTAGATGCATCTTCTATGATAACCTCTTCAGTAGTTTTTTCAATTTCATCATTTTCGCTATCATTATGTATATACATATATGATTCATTGACTTGAGACATCTTAGGTGGTAAAAGGGGAGGCTCAAAATGTTTAATAGTTATACCATCTAATCTATCACTACACCTAGGTTGCATACAAATGATAAAGCATATATGAATAAATACATCAAGAAAAAATATTAAAAGGCTAAAAACCCTAGTGAAAACTAGGATTTGCATAAAGAGACATAAAGGTCAAGTTTTCCAAGTGTTTAAACCTTTTAATTTTGAGTTTTAGGGTTAAATGGGTAAAATAAACTAATCAAATGGATGAATAAAACTATTCTCGAGTAGGCCATTTAAGTTAATTTAGATAATATAATATACTGAATCTATAAATTTATCAAATATGTAAATTACAATTCTAATTGATAGTTTATTATAACACAAATAAGAGTTAATACTTAGATTTTTTTTATGTGTGCAAGTAGATATGATTTTTATAGGTGTGTAAGTAGGTAGATTGATGCTAAGGATCTAGTCATAAAATTCTATACATATCATTTTTGGAGGCTTGGAACCTACATCAACTTATAGAAACTTGTATTGATGCTTTTGACTATGCCTCAATGATTATATCTTGTAGAAAATATTAATTATATTTCTAAATGACCACTTATGCTTTTTATATTTTTATGTCACCTATCTGTTGATGTATCTAAATCACACGTGTGGACTTTGTATGACTATGTATAACTTAAACCTCAATTCTCCAACTTAGGTTATGTCACTTTTCCAAAAATATGTTAGTGGGTTCATCAAGTCAAGATGACCTTAATGACACATTTGTTAATGAGTGTTGCCTACATAACCACTACTTTGAATAGGGCCTCAAACATATGTGGTTATCCCTTTACTGTGGGATTGTGTGTGCACAAGGGTGCATATGCTATATCTTAGGGCATATAATGATATATTTTGTAGCTTGAAAAATATTTCTCAAGGGTTGTTTTTGAATTTTTTATAACTATAATATGACTACTCCTATGAATTATATATAAATAGGGAAGAATAGGTTAGTATATCTCAGTTGTGTAATTGATTGAATGAAATTAAATATGTTCTTGCTTGGCACTTTCTAGATAAATAATGAGTAGGATTTTCTTTGTATTTTAACCACACATTTTAAAAATATCTCATGGAAGGTTAGATAAGACAAATAGGACAACCCATATGTTTTAAAATATTTTTAATTTTGATGAATTTTGATGTATAGACACTTGATAAGGAAACTTGACACTAGCATTGACACTAGTGTCCCTATGTAAAATGGTAGTGTCAATTAGGATATACAAATACTGAAGTTATGTAACTAAAAATTAAGGATATATATCATATTTTAATATTTTTTATTATACATTTGATTTTGGTCATCATAATGATAGTGTCAATCCATAAGATAAGTAGTTAGGCACAATGAGATGGCAAATATGAGCCTTTCACTAGGGGGAAGGTCTAAAATTGAAGGGTAGATCCATGATTGATATTTTTAAAGTGTATAAGACTAATATACTATATATAATCATATTTTAGTATCTAGATAATGTTGGGAAGAGGAAAATATAGTAGCAATTGTATCTAATATTTAATATCCCTCACTAGTGGTACACCTATTAGATCTTGAAAAAAATCCTTAAACTACTAGAATAATTATTCCATTTATTTTAATCTTTATTAGATGCTATAATGAATTTATAGTCTATTATTTAACATATTTTGATTTGAAATTAATCAAATTAATAGATGCAAATTATTAAAATTGAAATGTAATAATATATAGATATGATAGTGAAAGGCAACATACTACTAAATTTTATAGATTTAAAATTAGTAAATAGGAGTACAGATATGTAAACCTCTCTAAAATATATGTTATGCTGACTATACAAACTAAACATGTGAAACCACCCCTTATGTATGTCTGAAGAAGGATAATAAGGATGCATTGTAGCCTTGTATACTGATTATGGCTGTGTATTGGTTGACTCTATGCCTAATTTTTTGATTTGGGCATATGTGATTGTCTGTGATGGTTTTTTTTATTAATTATATGTTTTGATATGCCATTAAAAATACTTGACAAACACAAACCCTTATTCTTGCACAACAAATAGTATAGATATCAAATTCAAAATAAGGAAATAAGTTAGGGGAATAGTCAAACTACCCTCCAAAACCATTTGTATTATGAGTGTTTCCTATAGCTTAAATGGGCCTTAGGCCAATTTAGTTCTTCCTCTTAGGGTGATTTTGTGATCCATGATTATGAGATTATATGAATGCAACTATAAGATTGATTAAAATGCTTTATAATATATACCCTTGATTATAAATAAAATGAATTTAGACTTATCTTATGATTATGGTATGCAATAAAGTTTATATTGGTAGTAATTTTAAATCAACTTGTTAGGTGTGTTCAAGTGAATGCCTTGATGTGTTTTTAAAAAGGGACATTTGGAATATGTTTGATACCTAGCTTTAAAAATGGCATGAGAGATCCTTTGTGTAATGTATTAATTTCAAAAAGTGACCATTAGATCATGGGGGATAAGGCCACACTAGTGGACAATGTCATAATGTGTCTCTATCTGACCTTACAGAAACTTGTCCCATAAGGATAGAGATTATTGAAAAAGGTTTGATAGGAACCTATAGTTTGAGTAAGGATGAATTATGTTGAAATATGTATGTATGTATAACTTTTTTTAGTGTTTTCAAGGAATTGAAGGATATCTTACATATTATAAGTTATAAAAATGGAAAATAGACTAAGTAAGATAAGAATGTCAAGATTAAACCAAAAAAATTTAATAATTAAATTTATGTGTTTACATTTTCCCCCAATTTATTCTAGTAATGCAAAAAAGTACACTTTGTATTTGGATGTGAATCTTGATTGTGCAAGATGATTTAATATGAAACCTAAAACAATGCCACTAAAATTAGTTATTGTCCATATTTGAAATTTTAAAATTTGAAACTTGAAACTTGAAATTTCATGTTTCAAGTTTCAAGTTTCAAGTTTGAAATTTAAAATTTGAAAAATAGATCAAATAAAGTATACACACTAAAGGGCATGAAATCTAATTTCCCTATAACTTGAAGGTAGAGAATTGGTGTCCCCCTTGTTGATGGATTTGGAGAAATGTTGAACCTATGGTGAATTTAAAGTAATAAAGTTCCAATTTTAAAACCTTTGAACGATTTTGATTTGAAAATATTGTATGATCCAACTATAATTTGAATATTTATATTAATATATAAATTAATTGAATGGGTGGAACCACCAAATATGGATTGCTACATGGAAAAAGTGAAACCATAGATTTGAGTGTCACTAGACTCTAACATAGCCCACTTGCAACATGAATATGAATCACACTGTTGTATATGGATCTAGATTATATTTGAAAATTTTATAGCTTTGAAACTTGAAACTTTGCATTAATAAATTTTAGCACAAATTAATATCATGCCCCATGTACTATACTTGTATTGGTATGAAATTTCATTTGAATTTTGAAACTATTGAAACTTGTAACAATTTTAAATTTACTTATAATTATAGGAATGAGTGAACATACATGTCACATACCCCCATAATCTATTTTTTTATTTAATATATAATTTTTAAATTTATATAGTGTCATAAACATGAAAATTTTTTATGAGGTTTAAATTCTCAAGACAAGCCTATTATGATGTCACCTTTTGAAATGAGAGATGTATCCTTCAAATCACATGGATCAAAATAATAGCTGTAATATGTGAAGGATGTAACCATGTATTGGCACTTTGAAACATAAATTGAATTATATTACATTATAGTATTGAATATAGCATTGAGTTATACATGAAACATGTGTCAGAGAGATGTATCATTGAAGTACAGAAAAAATATGTGCATGATATGTATCATGATATAAAATTAAGAGTAAAGAGTAGGAGTAATAAATAATATCAATAATGCAATCATAGTAACAAGTAAAAAACATATAATAAATATAATACAATGTCAATTAGTTTGCACATAATGCCACATATAAAGTCCAAATTCCACATACAAGGGACATGTGAATGTCACATAAACACACAAGGCCAAGGAACACATGAAAATGGCATAATGATTCCACACAACCAATAAATTTCACATACAATACCAAGAGCCACACATAATAATAAATAAAGTTGTAACCTATCATGAAGTAAAGTAATAAAGAAGCATAGAATAATTTAAACTAGTATATATCCACCATATGGATCCATGCCATTGTTAGCAAATAAAATTTTCATTTGACACATGTATAGTATGAGTAAGTCACAAAAAAATTGTATGATATAAATCATCATGGTAGAAAGGTTGTGTCCAAATATAGCCTACTGAATTATTCATTGAAAATAAAGAGATGCCCCTAACTTAGTAAGGTTGTTGGGTAATAAAGGAAGCTTGACATTGAAACCATGTAAAAGTATGTCCTGTATCACATTCAAATACCTCATGAAAATTAATGTGTATTAAAAATTAAAATATGTTATCTACCTAACATATAATAAATAACACATGGAAAAAAGTAAGCTAATAACAATTTAAAATGATCTTTAGATCTTGATTTTGAATTTTGAAAATATTTTGTTTTTTTTATATTTGTAATATAATTGAATGTTTTTCATTTTTTCCATATTTTGATTTTTTATCTTTTTTGATTTTTTTGATTTTTTAATTTAAAATTGATTAATAACAAGGCTTCAAAAAATAGAGGAAGTGGAATGGATTTAAACAATCCTCAACAAGGTGCTAAAACATAGTATGATAAGAAGGAATGCAAGCCATGTGCCCCCAATGTGTGAAAATGAATTATATATATGTAGATCAAATGATAAAGATAGATAATAATGTGCATGCTCATCAATGGGAAAGATATAAATGTGATCATGTAACTGCAAGGAAAACTATAGCATGACAAGTATGCAATAGTAAGTAAGGATGGGCATGAATGATCATTTAAAGTACTTAAAATATAATTGTTTGGGTTGTTCAAATTAGTTTGAAAATCAAGAGGGTAAGTTCCTAAAATGGAAAATAAATCTAAGGGTTATAAAAATGTTTGGATAATAAATAGAATAATTAGCAAGTAAAATAAAAAAAAACTATGTAAAAATTTATAATGCTAGTTGAGGTTATTTCAAATAGTTTGGACTTATAACCACTTAAGTAGACTGGAGAGAATTTTAAACCAAGAATAAGTTTTCTATATTCCAAATAAATTAGACTGGGTATGCAAAATATTATGGACTTATTATTAGTCCAAATTAAAATAATATGGACTTATTAGTAGTCCAAATTTTGAACAACTATTAGAAATAAATTGGACTTTATCAAAAATTGGTTGGACTTTTTAAAAATAAAATGCATCTATCTAATGAATTTTTAATAAGTCCAAATTATTTCCAATCAAGGCATTTTTTTTGAATAATTTAAAATAGCATGGACTTATAGTATTCTAAATTTTAAAAAACTATCAAAAATAAATTGGACTTTATCAAGAATTAGTTGGACTTATTATAAATAAACTACATCTATCTAATGTGTTTGTAATAAATTCAAATTATTTCCAACCAAGTCTTTTTATTCCTCTCATAAATCATAATTAATATTTTCTTGGGTTTTTACTTATATTCAAATAAATTTGTGAGCGATTTCACTTTCCTACTACTATTTTTGTAGGAGTTAGGCCTTTAGATGACATACTAGTAGCTTGTACAATGGCCTCAGAAATTACAATGTGCAATCCTATAATTTTCACATTATCGTCATCCAAATCCTTATCAAATTCTAAATAAAATTAATAAAGTTGTGTACTTCAATATTATCCAGGAATTGAGTCAAGGAACATTTCTTTAAAATGTCCTTGATCGTTGGATTAGTTTAGACTTATAACCACTTAAGTGGACTGGAGAGAATTTCAAACCAATAATAAGATTTTTGTATTCCAAATAAATTGGATCAAGTATGTAAAATGTTATGTAATGATTAATATTCTAAATTAAAATTCAATGGACTTATTAATAGTCCAAATTTTGAAAAACTATCAAAAATAAATTGGACTTTATCAACAATTGATTAGACTTATTATTAATAAACTCCACCAATCTAATGTATTTATAATAAGTCCAAAATTATTTCCATTCAAATAATTTTTTTGAATAATTTAAAATAATGTGGATTTATTAGTAGTCCAAATTTTTAAAAACTATCATAAATAAATTACACTTTACCAATAACTAGTTTGACTTATTACAAATAAACTGCATCTATTTAATATATTTTTAATAAGTCCAAATAACTTTGTGAGAAATTACAATTTAGTACCCCTAAATTTATATTATTTTATCCCCTTAGATGATATACAATTAGCTTGCATGATGACCTCCTCAGAAACTACCATGTGCATTCCTCTAATTTTCACATTATTATCATCTCAGCCCTTAGCAAATTCCACAGATAACTTAGAGTCATGTCCGTTAATATTTTTAAAGAACTAAGTTAAGACATCCTTATTTGAAATATCCCAGACTACTAGATTAGTATTTTGGATCTCCTCATAGGACTACGGTTCAATCTTTCATGCCCTTATGTTGAAAACAACACTAATTATGAAGCCAAAAATTAGAACTAGAGAAATCTTGTAAGAATGAGGAGGACCAAATTGTAAATATCTAAAGAAATTTGATTTTACCCCTGAGTCAATGCCTTGATATATCATAAACATGTAATCATGAATGGGTGAAAAGTGTATGCAATCATAAATGCATCATGTCTATAAATCAATCCTAACTTGGAGAAGATAGAGCATACCAACACTTATGATTAGGAATACATTTTTTAAGCAAGAGTATGATCTATATGGGGATCCAATAGACCCAATTAGGAGATCATTTATCATAATGCACCATCCTAAAGAGGTTTCAGAAGCCTCCAGTCTTACACAATCATGCAATAACCTTAAGGGGGTCTTAGGTTTTCATAATTGACCTAAACTAATAATAAGTATAATAAATCTAATCTAGTACTCACCAAAGATTATGACATATATAAGGGGTTAGTAAACAATCAAAATATGTATAGGAGAATATAAATTAATCTAAGTATGAGTAAGACCCTAATACATGAAATATGAAGAGTAATATTATTTGAAGTCAATACTTATGCTATTTTAATCTACTAAAGAGAGGAACAAAGTTAGAGAATACTTACTTAAATGTGAACCCATTAAGATTCAATCTCTCCATTGTGTAATGGGGATTTATAAGAGGTTGTTATAGTTTTTAAGGATCATTAAGAAATACCAAAACATCCAAGACTTATCCATAAGACTAGATTCTACAAGTAGAAACCCTAAGCTAAGATTCCTCAAGTAGAATGGTGGAGGAAAAAATTATAAATAAGTACGAGTGAATAATAAATCATGATTGCATATTGAAATAATGATGAAATGATCTTATAGTTATAGGAATATTTGACCCTTAACCCTTCAAAAAATCTTGGTTGACAGGGTTGACCCAGTCTACCTAGTATAAATTTGGATAATTATTCACTAGGTCTAGAGGTAGGTTGGCCAAAGGCTAACCTAATTTTTAAGTGAAAATATCCTAAAATTGTACAAGGTTTACCTAGTTTACATAGGATAATTAATTGAAAAAAGGGATTTAGGTGAAAAAAAGAGGGATGAAAAGAGGAAAAAGACTAGAGGAGTGTGAAAAAGAGGAGTAATAGCTTAGGGAAAAGGTTTTAGGAATTAGTTGGATTGGTAATAATGTGGAAATATGGGACAAAAATATTATGAAGCACTAATGGTCTACCCACCCCTTTTTTAGTGCACCGCTTAAGGCATGCACTCAAAGAGATTGAGTCTCGATGGGTTCCTACAATATGTAAAACGTTAATATTTGATAAAATTTGAAAATATTATGTATATACATATGCCCCACTTGAAGCTCATCACATGTCACTAAGGTGAAACAGGGGATGGTGATTCAAGAAAAAATATAAGAACATATAAAGTAAATGACTAAAAATCAAATGTGATGTGTACCTTGACTTACCTTTATTTCTAGATGGTTATTTGTTGTGTTTTTAGTTTTGATTGTGTAGGGCACAGTTTTCAACAAATCCAATAATGCAAAACTAAAGAGCAAAAACAAATAAACATAGGAAATCCAAGATAACTGGTGTTATGAGGATGAGACATAATTAGAAATTTGGCAAGCTGGGGTGACAAGTGATATGTTAGAATAAATTACCAAATAAAAAATAAGAGTAAATTAGGTAACCAAAAATCCAAGGCTACTAAAGACAAAAAAACTCAAACAAGTAAACCTTAAGTGAGAAAGGAAAACTCACCAAGTTAAACCAAGGATACATGTCAAAAATAATGGTAACCAAACATTGATGAGTGAGTAGTAACAATCTTTATCTAACTCAACAATGGAAAAAAGTGCATAAAAATGGAAAACAACATTGGTGAGTGAAAAGTAACAAGCCAACCTCACTCAACAATGGAAGAAGGTACGAATTCAAGTGTTTATAACAACAAGATAGTATAAAAAATTACAAATGGTAGAGGAAATAAAAATAGGTCTAGAAATGTAGTTCTATGGTGTAAAGAAAGTAATCTATAGTCATTCAAACATGTTTTGATCTAAGGATAGATAAAACTAAAATAAAGTAGTGCTAACATGTTTTTAAGAAGTGAAGAAGAAAGGAATATAGAATAAGGAAAATAGATTTAGAATCATAATTTGCATATCAAGGGGGGATATGAAATGGGTGGAGGGAGAATTAAGGAAAAACCAAGGTAGAGGAAATCTTTATCAAATTCAAGACACTAAAATTAGGTTTATCAAAATAACAAGACTTTTGACCTTAAGGAGTCTGAAGAACATCTCTTATCCAAACAAGTCTTAGGTCAACAAATGTAGTATATAGATCATCCCATGAAGGCTATATTCATGAAAAGTAAAATGGACCTACCTTCCCACAATGTGTTCCCCATTACTTAGGACCCTTTATAGAGTTATTAGTCTACTTTGAAGATTGGGTACTTACATGAGAAAGTAGGTAGCACTACAAAGTTTTTTAAAATTTACTAATCCAATCTACTGGTCTCCCATATAAAAAATTGGTATCAGAGCCAGCCAGAGCCAGCCAGCCAGTAATTCAAGATCTATATTCAAAGTTAACTGTAAGTTGTGAATCAATTTTCCTATTCTGTGGATCGATCTTTTGTGTTCTTTGCTTTGTAAATTTCTTTGGAAAAGCTATTGCATCGAGTCACAGGCCATTATTATCATTGTCATAGGCCACTTTATCTCTGCATCCCATATTCCCTGACCAGAAATTTCTCGCTTACCAGAACCCAAATCTCCCCACAATGAAATTCGGAAAAGCACCATCCACATCTACCGTAGAACTTATGAATGAAGCTGAATTTGAAGGCATATATGAAATTCCTCCATTTGTTCCAGATCAATTATCAGATTGCCCTGATATTGATATTACTGAAGAAAACCTTGAGCAAGAAACTAGCCAGTTCAAACCTCTGGCTATTAAGGCTTCTAGTGTATATAAAAAGTCTGAATTAGTTAAGTCTAAGTTTTTATACAACTCTACTTATTTATCATTTGTGAAACCGAGAATCAAGTCTGTAGAATTAACCCTCTGCTACAAACCTAAGAAAACCTATCAAACAAATTTACTCTCCCTGTTACCTGAGAAAGAAATCAATTACATCAGGTCACATGAAGATGTAAAGTTTGTCCATTTCGGGTTAATCAGAATACATATCAGACCTTTGATTCCTAGTAATATTAATCCAGTATTGTATTTAGCTTTGTGTGATCGTCACCAAGTCAGTTTTAAACATTCCTGTCAATTGTCTAGCCTTGGTCGACTTAATGATGAGACTATTTGTTTTGAATTTTGTCCTAAACTTTCTGTTGTAGTCCGTGACAGAGGTTGTAAAGAAGTCAAGCATGGATCTTTAGACTGTTGGGGTTTATTTACATCTTTGTTTGGTCTTGATATGTTTGGAGAATTCCAATATGCATCCATTAACATCTCCGTTGTTTATAGTATGACCAATACTAATCACCCCAAAATCTTAGAAAACCTGCCTTATGCAAGAAGGTTGAGTAGTACTATCCAGTTACAGAAGGGACATATTGAAGCAGTTGAGGTTCCATCTGAATGGAAACTTGATTGGCTGAAACATGTTTCTCCCAGAATGAAAAGCCAAGCCACCATCCATCAAAGTGACGGCAGATCTGTGAATATTTTACCTAGATCTTTGTCCATGCATTCTTCCCGTCTTTCTCCTACTAGACCATCTACGTCCTCATCTCGTAGATCTGTAAAGACTGGTCATATATTAATTGAAGATGAAGAGGTAAATCCTGGCAATGATTTACCAGCAACACTAATGAGTCTTCCCAGAGAAGACAGTCTTGAGTTCTACACAGAAGATACAGTTACTCTATACAGAGGTGGAAGATGGCCGCCACCAAAAGGTGTCCACAGACAACCAGCAGAAACTATGCAGTATTTTTCAGCTGCATATGATAATCCCTCTAATGAGTTCCGATAGAGAAATTATGTATCTAGATTTAATTCTCACTTCTCTGAAAATTTTGATGATCTGTGTAGAGATGTCTTATCCATTAAGGATACTGTAAATAATATCCAGAAAAAAGTAGATTCCATAGATTCAAAGCTTGATAGCTTAGATGATAGTCTCAGTTGGCTATCCAAAGAAGACCAAAAGGCCGAATCCTCATCCAAACCTCTTTGTTCAGTATCTTTTGGCCCTTCTTTCAAAACCATAAAAAGATCACCAAGCCATTCCCTTATGCAACGCACTCATGTCCATTTGCAACCTTGGTACCTTAAAATTGATGACCTGTTAAATCCTTTAGATGAAATCACTGCCTGGTGCAATACCATGCGAGTTCTTGTCATACAGGCCCATCTTGACCAATTTGGCAGCACTTGCTTTGCAGTAAAGTTTTTATGGGGAATCACAAATCTTTGGTGGCAAGCTATCCCAAAAGCTCAACAATACGAGCGTGTACATAATCAGCCAGATTCCTTAAATGCATTGTTTAGATTATTGATTGATGAGTTTGCTCCGCCTGTCGGCAATAGAGAAATAGAATCCAAAAAATGGTTGTTAAAAATGGAACTTTGCGATCTTAAGCAATTTGATGCTTTTGCTAAACAGTTTAGAAAGCTTGCATATGATAGTCGTAGTTCCGGATCTACAGAAGTCAAGCTAAAATTCCTGCATGCTTTGCCTTATAATTTGATAGACAGAGTCCTCTCTTATATTGATCTAAAAGGTCTTGCGATTGAAGATCTAGCCCTTTCTGATGTTATTGACTTTGCCCAACAAAACATTATGACTTTAGTCTCTGAGACTAAGTCCATGCAGAAATTAAGCAAGCACCAAGCATCCCAAATCGCTCCAGTTTTCCCTAAAACAGCCCCATTTGGCTGTCGCCCATATGTGCAACCTCGCCGACATCAAAAGCAGCGACGCCGGCATATTTCTTATAAGCGCCGCTCTTTTCCTCGGAAACATTCCTATGCGCCTCCTCAAGAAATGACGCACTACACGCCCTCCTTCCAAGCAGCTAATTTGCTATATCTGTCACAAACCCGGCCATATTGCTCCTCAATGCTCCTGCAAAAATCCCATAGTTAAAGTTGTTTTTTCCTCCAACGCAGCAGCGTGGTGGGATATTGTTGATACAGATGAAGATCTTTATCTTCAAGAAGACATCTATGAACCAACTCTAGAAGATCTTCCAGATGAAGCATCTGATGATGAAGACGATGCCGCAGCATTAGAATCTCTTGCAGATGAGCTAGAACAACCAATGACAAACATGCAAAGAGGATCACGACATTACAGGCCACGAGAACATGACTGGTCTAGTTTATCCTATGAAGCATATGGACCCTGGTCACGTAATCACCATGCAGTTCCAGAACGACCAGAGAAGCCCAGAGGAAGAGGATATTCCAGAGGAGAATCATCCAGAGGGAGACAACCCTCTTAGCCACGACAACCTCCGATGATGCACAAACCTCAGCATCCTCCTGTGCATTATCCAAGCTCATTCAAGCCAAGCGACTCCTGGATTAAGAACAAGTTCACCAGCAGAGAGCCACCTAAAGAAATCAGAGAGCCCATTTGGGAACAAATTATGCCAGCAGAAGAACCTATTTTAGCAGCAGACCCTCGATGGGACGATGGCTATGAAGAGGATGAAGTGGGCAGTATCTTCTACTCCAACCAAGATTACTGTCCTAGTGAATGCAGTAATCAAATTGAAGAAGAAGCAGCCGAACCTGAAGCAGAAGAAGAAGTCTACTCAGAACTAGTAATAGTCCAAGATCCAAGAAGACAAAAGTTGGTATGTACCAGCATTCCTTCTCTTGAACTACCATAGCCTGCCTATCTCAACCATTTAATTAATGGTAGATTTGCTCAATTATTTACTTTAGAAATAAATGGCAGACTCATAGATGCACAAGTAGACACAGGAGCTTCTTTATCTTTTGCTAAACCTCAGCTCATCAGTGACTGGAAGACACTTGATGACAATCTTGCTTACAAGAGCATTGACATACAGGGGAATAGTTTCATATGTAAAAAGTACAAACATCAGCAACCCCTGCGTATCCAAATAAAATTTTCCATTGTGATTTCTTTGCTTTAGAGAAGATGCCCATTGATATCCTTCTTGGAAGATCTTTTATAGATAGATATACACCCTATGGTGCTACTGCAAAAAGCATCATGTTCACCATAGAGAATGAAAGGCTTAGAATACCCAGGCTTATCTATGCCACAGAACAATTTCCAAGTGCCATGACTCAAAGCCCTAACATAATCCCTACCGAGATATTAGAAATTGGAGAAAAGATCAAGTCCTCTATCTGCTCAGAAAATCCTCAGCAGTTTTGGTCTAAAGCTATGCCTAAAATGGAGATCAAGATACTTGAAGGCAAGCACATGAAGATTGGAAAAAGGATTCCAATACCAGCACAAGATTATGATGATATGGAATCACAGATCAAAGATCTAGAGAAAAATGGCTTTATTGAAAAATCTACCTCTCCATTCTGTTGTTACGCCTTTATGGTTAACAAACATTCTGAACAGAAAAGGGGTAAGAAAAGAATGGTCATTAACTATAGACCATTAAATGCTATCACAGAGCCATACCCATATCCTACACCTGATAAAAGCTACTTACTAGAAAAGGTTGTAGCCTGTAAATATTTCTCACAGTTTGACTACAAATCAGGTTTTTATCAGATAAGAGTCAAAGAAGAAGATAGAGCCAAGACAGCTTTCAGTTGTCCCTTTGGCCACTTTCAGTGGACTGTCATGCCTTTCGGCTTAATGAATGCGCCAGCATACTATCAGGTGCATATGGATAAGATTTTTGAAGGCACTTCTCATTTTTTGTGTGTATACATAGATGATATTCTTATTTTCAGTAATTCTTTAGATGAGCATGCTACTCATCTCTCCCAATTCTTTCAGCTGGCACAAGATGCAGGTATTGTCCTCTCAGAGACAAAAATTCAGTTATGCACAACTGAATGCAATTTCCTCGGTATGGTGATCCGAGATTCAAAACTGCAAGTCCAGCCACACATAAAAGAAAACATCATCAGTTTCCCTGAATGTTTGGATAAACCCAAGCTTCAAGCCTTTTTGGGTTTGCTAAATTATCTTAACAGTTTCTATCCCAATTCTGGTAAAGACAGGTACATTCTGCAGCAACTTCTCCAGAAGAAGAAAGCTTTCAAATGGGAAGAACAACACACAACAGCAGTTCAAAAGATTAAAGAAACTGTAGCAGCACTACCTGAACTGCATGTTCCTAAATCCAAACAGATGAAAGTTTACACTGATGCCTCTGACCTAGCATGGGGAGGAGTACTTGTTTGTGTAATAGATTGTAAAGAGTTTGTGTGTGAATTTGCTAGTGGTGTTTTCAGCTCCGATGTTTTAAAATGGATCTCCTCTGATAAAGAGATCTATGCTGTCAAGAAATGCTTAGAGAAGTTTATGCTTAAACTTCTACATCTGCCACATTTTATTGTTGTAACCGATTGCACTAGATTTCTGACCTTTTGAGAAAAGAATCATGGTCGGAAAGATGGTCGCAAAAAATATGTCCGATGGCAAGCATTTTTTCATCAGTTTAATTTTTCAGTGGAGCATATTATAGGAACTAATAATATTATCGCAGATTGGCTCAGTCGAAATCCTCCAGCCACATTAATGCATCAGCCTGCACCTGGTTTTAACCTTACCAGGATATTAAACCAAGCATTCGATTCTCTGAATGTTCTGGTCCAAGAATAGATCCTTAGAGAAGGCATGCATCCCTGATTTATGAGGATTTCCTATGCAGAAGTGCAAGACCTACAAATGTCTACAGCAGTGACGATTCAAGCAAACCGCAGACAAAATTCTGGAGTCATCACAATAGAAAGACTCAATAGTGAATTTCTCTACAACCAATTCACTGAGCTCTTGAAACGACCACTTTGGACATGGCGTATTCAGATCAGATCAGCATTCAATGAACATCTGTATCGATGGATAGCTCGGCATGGCCCGCACCGCATTCATGAAGAACAAAATCATGATCAAGATACGATAGTGCATACAATAATTCACTGACAACTTGAGTGGGAATCTCATTTCCACTGCACTCCATGACATATGCCATGTGATACGGGAAATTGTCGACATTGGTACCTACAAAGCACATTCCAGATAAGGTGCCTTTTTCAACCCATATCCGAAGATGACTTAGAAGATGAAGCGGAAGACATGTTGGGCCCACAACCCATGATTCCTTCATCACCATCATCATCATGCAGATCCAATGCCTCAAATAACATCTCACTGTAGACTTGCTTTCCAGCTGTAAAGCATGATGAGATTGACACCGCCTTGCTAGCGAGTAGGCATGACCGCACAAATATTGCTATAAATAAGCCTCTCTGCCTTAGTAGTTGCATCAAAAAAATTTCTTGTGAAAATCTAGTAGCCTTTTAAAAGAGTATGCTCTTCACTTGCCCTTTTCGAAGGATCCTGTGAATCAAAAATTGAAACAAGGATATTGTAATAAGTTTGTAATAGTTTTGAGTGAGTAATATAGTGAAGCCGTAGCCATTCGGCCCCTGCCTACTATCACAGGTTTCTGCTAAAATCAAGAGTTAAAGAGAAGAACAAGGAGGCGTCTACTGAGGATAAAAAATTGGTATCAGGAGGCGTCTACTGACGATAAAAAAAAATTGGTATTAGAGCCAGCCAGAGCCAGCCAGCCAGCAATTCAAGATCTATATTCAAAGTTAACTGTAAGTTGTGAATCAATTTTCCTATTCCGTGGATCGATCTTTTGTGTTCTTTGCTTTGTAAATTTCTTTGGGAAAGCTATTGCATTGAGTCACAGGCCGTTATTATCATTGTCATAGGCCGCTTTTATCTCTGCATCCCATATTCCCTGACCAGAAATTTCTCGCTTACCAGAACCCAAATCTCCCCACAATGGAATTCGGAAAAGCACCATCCACATCTACCATAGAACTTATGAATGAAGCTGAATTTGAAGGCATATATGAACTTCCTCCATTTGTTCCAGATTAATTATCAGATTGCCCTGATATTGATATTACTGAAGAAAACCTTGAGCAAGAAACTAACCAGTTTAAACCTCCGGCTATTAAGGCTTCTAGTGTGTATAAAAAGTCTGAATTAGTTAAGTCTAAGTTTTTATATCATTCTACTTATCTCTCATTTTTGAAATCGAGAATCAAGTCTGTAGAATTAACCCTCTGCTACAAACCTAAGAAAACCTATCAAACAAATTTACTCTCCCTGTTACCTGAGAAAGAAATCAATTACATCAGGTCACATGAAGATGTAAAGTTTGTCCATTTCGGGTTAATCAGAATACATATCAGACCTTTGATTCCTAGTAATATTAAGCCAGTATTGTATTTAGCTTTGTGTGATCATCACCAAGTCAGTTTTAAACATTCCTGTCAATTGTCTAGCCTTGGTCGACTTAATGATGAGACTATTAGTTTTGAATTTTGTCCTAACCTTTCTGTTGCAGTCCGTGACAGAGGTTGTAAAGAAGTCAAGCATGGATCTTTAGACTATTGGGGTTTATTTACATCTTTGTTTGGTCTTGATATGTTTGGATAATTCCAATATGCATCCATTAACATCTCCATTGTTTATAGTATGACCAATACTAATCACCCCAAAATCTTAGAAAACCTGCCTTATGCAAGAAGGTTGAGTGGTACTATCTAGTTACAGAAGGGACATATTGAAGCAGTTGAGGTTCCATCTGAATGGAAACTTGATTGGTTGAAACATGTTTCTCCCAGAATGAAAAGCCAAGCCACCATCCATCAAAGTGACGGTAGATCTGTGAATATTTTACCTAGATCTTTGTCCATGCATTCTTCCCGTCTTTCTCCTACTAGACCATCTACGTCCTCATCTCGTAGATCTGTAAAGACTGGTCATATATTAATTGAAGATGAAGAGGTAAATCCTAGCAATGATTTACCAGCAACACTAATGAGTCTTCCCAGAGAAGACAGTCTTGAGTTCTACACAGAAGATACAGTTACTCTATACAGAGGTGGAAGATGGCCGCCACCAAAAGGTGTCCACAGACAACCAGCAGGAACTATGCAGTATTTTTCAGCTGCATATGATAATCCCTCTAATGAGTTCCGACAGAGAAATTATGTATCTAGATTTAATTCTCACTTCTCTAAAAATTTTAATGATCTGTGTAGAGATGTCTTATCCATTAAGGATACTGTAAATAATATCCAAAAAAAAGTAGATTCCATAGATTCAAAGCTTGATAGCTTAGATGATAGTCTCAGTTGGCTATCCAAAGAAGACCAGAAGGCCGAATCCTCATCCAAACCTCTTTGTTCAGTATCTTTTGGCCCTTCTTTCAAAACCATAAAAAGATCACCAAGCCATTCCCTTATGCAACACACTCATGTCCATTTGCAACCTTGGTACCTTAACATTGATGACCTGTTAAATCCTTTAGATGAAATCACTGCCTGGTGCAATACCATGCGAGTTCTTGTCATACAGGCCCATCTTGACCAAGTCGGTAGCACTTGCTTTGCAGTAAAGTTTTTATGGGGAATCACAAGTCTTTGGTGGCAAGCTATCCCAGAAGCTCAGCAATACGAGCGTGTACATAATCAGCCAGATTCCTTAAATGCATTGTTTAGATTATTGATTGATGAGTTTGCTCTGCCTGTCGGCAATAGAGAAATAGAATCCAAAAAATGGTTGTTAAAAATGGAGATTTACGATCTTAAGCAATTTGATGCTTCTGCTAAACAGTTTAGAAAGCTTGCATATGATAGTCATAGTTCTGGATCTACAGAAGTCAAGCTAAAATTCCTGCATGCTTTGCCCTATAATTTGATAGACAGAGTCCTCTCTTATATTGATCTGAAAGGTCTTGCGATCGAAGATCTAGCCCTTTCTGATGTTATTGACTTTGCCCAGCAAAACATTATGACTTTAGTCTCTGAGACTAAGTCCATGCAGAAATTAAGCAAGCACCAAGCATCCCAAATCGCTCCAGTTTTCCCTGAAATAACCCGATTTGGCTGTCACCCATATGTGCAACCTCGCTGACATCAGACGCAGCGACGCTGGGATATTTCTTATAAGCGCTTCTCTTTTCCTCAGAAACATTCCTATGCACCTCCTCATCGTTTCCTCAAGAAATGACGCACTGCACGTCCTCCTTCCAAGCAGCCGATTTGCTATATCTGTCGCAAACCTGGCCATCTTGCTCCTCAATGCTCCTGCAAAAATCCCGCAGTTAAAGCTGTTTTTTCCTCCAACACAGTAGTGTGGTGGGATATTGTTGATACAGATGAAGATCTTTATCTTCAAGAAGACATCTATGAACCAACTCTAGAAGATCTTCCAGATGAAGCATCTGATGATGAAGACGATGTCGCAGCATTAGAATCTCTTACAGATGAGCTAGAACAACCAATGACAAACATGCAAAGAAGATCACGACATTACAGGCCACGAGAACATGACTAGTCTAGTTTATCCTATGAAGCATATGGACCCTGGTCATGTAATCACCATGAAGTTCCAGAACGACCAGAGAAGCCTAGAGGAAGAGGATATTCCAGAGGAGAATCATCCAAAGGGAGACAGCCCTCTCAGCCACGACAACCTTCGACGATGCACAGACCTCAGCATCCTCCTGTGCATTATCCAAGCTCATTCAAGCCAAGCGACTCCTGGATTAAGAACAAGTTCACCAGCAGAGAGCCGCCTAAAGAAATCAGAGAGCCCATTTGGGAACAAATTATGCCAGTAGAAGAACCTGTTTTAGCAGCAGACCCTCGATGGGACGATGGCTATGAAGAGGATGAAGTCGACAGTATCTTCTACTCTGACCAAGATTACTGTCCTGGTGAATGCAGTAATCAAATTGAAGAAGAAGCAGTCGAACCTGAAGCAGAAGAAGAAGTCTACTCAGAACCAGTAATAGTCCAAGATCTAGGAAGACAAAAGTTGGTATGTACCAGCATTCCTTCTCTTAAACTACCACAAGCTGCCTATCTCAACCATTTAATTAATGGTAGATTTGCTCAATTCTTTACTTTAGAAATAAATGGCAGACTCATAGATGCACAAGTAGACACAGGAGCTTCTTTATCTTTTGCTAAACCTCAGCTCATCAGTGACTGGAAGACACTTGATGACAATCTTGCTTACAAGAGCATTGACATACAGGGGAATAGTTTCATATGTAAAAAGTACAAACATCAGCAACCCCTGCGTATCCAAAATAAAATCTTCCATTGTGATTTCTTTGCTTTAGAGAAGATGCCCATTGATATCCTTCTTGGAGGATCTTTTATAGATAGATATACACCCTATGGTGCTACTGCAAAAAGCATCATGTTCACCATAGAGAATGAAAGGCTTAGAATACCCAGACTTATCTATGCCATAGAACAATTTCCAAGTGCCATGACTCAAAGCCCTAACATAATCCCTGTCGAGATATTAGAAATTGGAGAAAAGATCAAGTCCTCTATCTGCTCAGAAAATCCTCAGTAGTTTTGGTCTAAAGCTATGCCTGAAATAGAGATCAAGATACTTGAAGGCAAGCACATGAAGATTGGAAAATGGATTCCAATACCGGCACAAGATTATGATGATATGGAATCACAGATCAAAGATCTGGAGAAAAATGGCTTTATTGAAAAATCTACCTCTCCATTCTGTTGTTACGCCTTTATGGTTAACAAACATTCCGAACAAAAAAGGGGTAAGAAAAGAATGGTCATTAACTATAGACCATTAAATGCTATCACAGAGCCATACCCATATCCTATACCTGATAAAAGCTACTTACTAGAAAAGTTTGCAGCCTGTAAATATTTCTCACAATTTGACTGCAAATCAGGTTTTTATCAGATAAGAGTCAAAGAAGAAGATAGAGCCAAGACAGCTTTTAGTTGTCCCTTTGGCCACTTTCAGTGGACTGTCATGCCTTTCGGCTTAATGAATGTGCCAGCATATTATCAGGCGCATATGGATAAGATTTGTGAAGGCACTTCTCATTTTTTGTGTGTATACATAGATGATATTCTTATTTTCAGTAATTCTTTAGATGAGCATGCTACTCATCTCTCCCAATTCTTTCAGCTGGCACAAGATGCAGGTATTGTCCTCTCAGAGACAAAAATTCAGTTATGCACAACTGAATGCAATTTCCTCGGTATGGTGATTCGAGATTCAAAACTGCAAGTCCAACCACACATAAAAGAAAAAGTCATCAGTTTCCCTGAATGTTTGGATAAACCCAAGCTTCAAGCCTTTTTGGGTTTGCTAAATTATCTTAACAGTTTCTATCCCAATTCTGGTGAAGACAAGTACATTCTGTAGCAACTTCTCCAGAAGAAGAAAGCTTTCAAATGGGAAGAACAACACACAGCAGCAGTTCGAAAGATTAAAGCAACTGTAGCAGCACTACCTGAACTGCATGTTCCTAAATCCAAACAGATGAAAGTTTACACTGATGCCTCTGACCTAGCATGGGGAGGAGTACTTGTTTGTGTAGTAGATTGTAAAGAGTTTGTGTGTGAATTTGCTAGTGGTGTTTTCAGCTTCGATGTTTTAAAATGGATCTCCTTTGATAAAGAGATCTATGCTGTCAAGAAATTCTTAGAGAAGTTTATGCTTAAACTTCTACATCTGCCACATTTTATTGTTGTAACCGATTGCACTAGATTTCTGACCTTTCGAGAAAAGGATCATGGTTGGAAAGATGGTCGCAAAAAATATGTCCGATGGCAAGCATTTTTTCATCAGTTTAATTTTTCAGTGGAGCATATTATAGGTACTAATAATGTTATCGCAGATTGGCTCAGTCAGAATCCTCCAGCCATATTAATGCATCAGCCTGCACCTGGTTTTAACCTTACCAGGATATTAAACCAAGCATTCGATTCTCTGAATGTTCTGGTCCAAGAACAGATCCTTAGAGAAGGCATGCATCCCCAATTTATGAGGATTTCCTATGCAACAGCGCAAGACCTACAAATGTCTGCCGCAGTGACGATTCAAGCAAACCACAGACAGAATTCTGGAGTCACTATATTATTGTTCTTCTCTTTAACTCTTGATTTTTAGCAAAAACCTGTGATAGTAGGCAGGGGCCGAATGGCTACGGCTTCACTATATTACTCACTCAAAACTATTAAAAACTTATTACAATATCCTTGTTTCAATTTTTGATTCACAGGATCCTTCGAAAAGGGCAAGTGAAGAGCATACTCTTTTACAAGGCTACTAGATTTTCACAAGAAATTTTTTTGATGCAACTACTAAGGCGGAGAGGCTTATTTATAGCAATATTTGGGCGATCCTACCTGCTCGCTGGCAAGGCGGTGTCAATCCCATCATGCTTTACAACTGGAAAGCAAGTCTACAGTGAGATGCTGTTTGAGGCATTGGATCCACATGATGATGATGGTGATGAAGGAATCATGGGTTGTGGGCCCAACATGTCTTCCACTTCGTCTTCTAAGTCATCTTCGGATATGGGTTGAAAAAGGCACCTTATCTAGAATGTGCTTTGTAGGTACCAATGTCGACAATTTCCCGTATCACATGGCATATGTTGTGGAGTGCAGTGGAAATGAGATTCCCACTCAAGCTGTCAGCGAATTATTGTATGCACTATCGTATCTTGATCATGATTTTGTTCTTCATGAATGCGGTGCGGGCCATGCCGAGCTATCCATCGATACAGATGTTCATTGAATGCTGATCTGATCCAAATACGCCACGTCCAAAGTGGTCATTTCAAGAGCTCAGTGAATTGGTTATAGAGAAATTCACTATTGAGTCTTTCTATTGTGATGACTCTAGAATTCTATCTGTGGTTTGCTTGAATCGTCACTGCTGCAGACATTTGCAGGTCTTGCACTGTTGCATAGGAAATCCTCGTAAATCGGGGATGCATGCCTTCTCTAAGGATCTGTTCTTGGGCCAGAACATTCAGAGAATCGAATGCTTGGTTTAATATCCTGGTAAGGTTAAAACCAAGTGCAGGCTGATGCATTAATGTGGCTGGAGGATTCCAACTGAGCCAATCTGCGATAATATTATTAGTACCTATAATATGCTCCACTGAAAAATTAAACTGATGAAAAAATGCTTGCCATCGGACATATTTTCCGTGACCATCTTTCCGACCATGATTCTTTTCTCGAAAGGTTAGAAATCTAGTGCAATCGGTTACAACAATAAAATGTGGCAGATGTAGAAGTTTAAGCATAAACTTCTCTAAGCATTTCTTGACAGCATAGATCTCTTTATCAGAGGAGATCCATTTTAAAACATCGGAGCTGAAAACACCACTAGCAAATTCACACACAAACTCTTTACAATATACTACACAAACAAGTACTCCTCCCCATGCTAGGTCAGAGGCATCAGTGTAAACTTTCATCTGTTTGGATTTAGGAACATGCAGTTCAGGTAGTGCTACTACAGTTGCTTTAATCTTTCGAACTGCTGCTGTGTGTTGTTCTTCCCATTTGAAAGCTTTCTTCTTCTGGAGAAGTTGCTGCAGAATGTACCTGTCTTTACCAGAATTGGGATAGAAACTGTTAAGATAATTTAGCAAACCCAAAAAGGCTTGAAGCTTGGGTTTATCCAAACATTCAGGGAAACTGATGACTTTTTCTTTTATGTGTGGCTGGACTTGCAGTTTTGAATCTCGGATCACCATACCGAGGAAATTGCATTCAGTTGTGCATAACTGAATTTTTGTCTCTGAGAGGACAATACCTGCATCTTGTGCCAGCTGAAAGAATTGGGAGAGATGAGTAGCATGCTCATCTAAAGAATTACTGAAAATAAGAATATCATCTATGTATACACACAAAAAATGAGAAGTGCCTTCAAAAATCTTATCCATATGCGCCTAATAATATGTTGGCGCATTCATTAAGCCGAAAGGCATGACAGTCCACTGAAAGTGGCCAAAGGGACAACTGAAAGCTGTCTTGGCTCTATCTTCTTCTTTGACTCTTATCTGATAAAAACCTGATTTGTAGTCAAACTGTGAGAAATATTTACAGGCTGCAACCTTTTCTAATAAGTAGCTTTTATCAGGTATAGGATATGGGTATGGCTCTATGATAGCATTTAATGGTCTATAGTTAATGACCATTCTTTTCTTACCCCTTTTCTGTTCGGAATGTTTGTTAACCATAAAGGCGTAACAATAGAATGGAGAGGTAGATTTTTCAATAAAGCCATTTTTCTCCAGATCTTTGATCTGTGATTCCATATCATCATAATCTTGTGCCGGTATTGGAATCCTTTTTCCAATCTTCATGTGCTTGCCTTCAAGTATCTTGATCTCCATTTTAGGCATAGCTTTAGACCAAAAATGCTAAGGATTTTCTGAGCAGATAGAGGACTTGATCTTTTCTCCAATTTCTAATATCTCGGCAGGGATTATGTTAGGGCTTTGAGTCATGGCACTTGGAAATTGTTCTGTGGCATAGATAAGCCTGGGTATTCTAAGCCTTTCATTCTCTATGGTGAACATGATGCTTTTTGCAGTAGCACCATAGGGTGTATATCTATCTATAAAAGATCCTCCAAGAAGGATATCAATGGGCATCTTCTCTAAAGCAAAGAAATCACAATGGAAGATTTTATTTTGGATACACAGGGGTTACTAATGTTTGTACTTTTTACATATGAAACTATTCCCCTGTATGTCAATTCTCTTGTAAGTAAGATTGTCATCAAGTGTCTTCCAGTCACTGATGAGTTGAGGTTTAGCAAAAGATAAAGAAGCTCCTGTGTCTACTTGTGCATCTATGAGTCTGCCATTTATTTCTAAAGTAAAGAATTGAGCAAATCTACCATTAATTAAATGGTTGAGATAGGTAGGCTGTGGTAGTTTAAGAGAAGGAATGCTGGTACATACCAACTTTTGTCTTCTTGGATCTTGGACTATTACTGGTTCTGAGTAGACTTCTTCTTCTGTTTCAGGTTTGGCTACTTCTTCTTCAATTTGATTACTGCATTCACCAGGACAGTAATCTTGGTCGGAGTAGAAGATACTGCCGACTTCATCCTCTTCATAGCCATCATCCCATCGAGGGCCTGCTCCTAAAATAGGTTCTTCTGCTGGCATAATTTGTTCCCAAATGGGCTCTTTGATTTCTTTAGGTGGCTCTCAGCTGGTGAACTTGTTCTTAATCCAGGAGTCACTTGGCTTGAATGAGCTTGGATAATGCACAGGAGGATACTGAGGTCTATGCATCATCGGAGGTTGTCGTGGCTGAGAGGGCTGTCTCCCTCTGGATGATTCTCCTCTGGAATATCCTCTTCCTCTGGGCTTCTCTGGTCGTTCTGGAACTTCATGGTGATTACGTGACCAGGGTCCATATGCTTCATAGGATAAACTAGACCAGTCATGTTCTCATGGCCTGTAATGTCGTGATCCTCTTTACATGTTTGTCATTGGTTGTTCTAGCTCATCTGTAAGAGATTCTAATGCTGCGGCATCGTCTTCATTATCAGATGCTTCATCTGGAAGATCTTCTAGAGTTGGTTCATAGATGTCTTCTTGAAGATAAAGATCTTCATCTGTATCAACAATATCCCACCACGCTGCTGTGTTGGAGGAAAAAATAGCTTTAATTGTGGGATTTTTGCAGGAGCATTGAGGAGCAATATGGCCGGGTTTGCGACAGATATAGCAAATCGGCTGCTTGGAAGGAGGATGTGCAGTGCGTCATTTCTTGAGGAAATGATGAGGAGGTGCATAGGAATGTTTCTGAGGAAAAGAGCGGCGCTTATAAGAAATATGCCGGCGTCGCTGCTTCTGATGTCGGTGAGGTTGCACATATGGGCGACAGCCAAATGGGGCTATTTCAGGGAAAACTAGAGCGATTTGGGATGCTTGGTGCTTGCTTAATTTCTGCATGGACTTAGTCTCAGAGACTAAAGTCATAATGTTTTGCTGGGCAAAGTCAATAACATCGGAAAGGGCTAGATCTTCGATCGCAAGACCTTTCAGATCAATATAAGAGAGGACTCTATCTATCAAATTATAGGGCAAAGCATGAAGGAATTTTAGCTTGACTTCTGTAGATCCAGAACTATGACTATCATATGCAAGCTTTCTAAATTGTTTAGCAAAAGCATCAAATTGCTTAAGATCGCAAAGCTCCATTTTTAACAACCATTTTTTGGATTCTATTTCTCTATTGCCGACAGGCGGAGCAAACTCATCAATCAATAATCTAAACAATGCATTTAAGGAATCTGGCTGATTATGTACACGCTCATATTGCTGAGCTTCTGGGATAGCTTGCCACCAAAGATTTGTGATTCCCCATAAAAACTTTATTGCAAAGCAAGTGCTACCGACTTGGTCAAGATGGGCCTGTATGACAAGAACTCGCATGGTATTGCACCAGGCAGTGATTTCATCTAAAGGATTTAACAGGTCATCAATGTTAAGGTACCAAGGTTGCAAATGGACATGAGTGCATTGCATAAGGGAATGGCTTGGTGATCTTTTTATGGTTTTGAAAGAAGGGCCAAAAGATACTGAACAAAGAGGTTTGGATGAGGATTCGGCCTTTTGGTCTTCTTTGGATAGCCAACTGAGACTATCATCTAAGCTATCAAGCTTTGAATCTATGGAATCTACTTTTTTCTGGATATTATTTACAGTATCCTTAATGGATAAGACATCTCTACACAGATCATCAAAATTTTTAGAGAAGTGAGAATTAAATCTAGATACATAATTTCTCTGTTGGAACTCATTAGAGGGATTATCATATGCATCTGAAAAATACTGCATAGTTCCTGCTAGTTGTTTGTGGACACCTTTTGGCGGCGGCCATCTTCCACCTCTGTATAGAGTAACTGTATCTTCTGTGTACAACTCAAGACTGTCTTCTCTGGGAAGACTCATTAGTGTTGCTGGTAAATCATTGCTGGGATTTACCTCTTCATCTTCAATTAATATATGACTAGTCTTTACAGATCTACGAGATGAGGACGTAGATGGTCTAGTAGGAGAAAGACGGGAAGAATGCATGGACAAAGATCTAGGTAAAATATTCACAGATCTATCGTCACTTTGATGGATGGTGGCTTGGCTTTTCATTCTGGGAGAAACATGTTTCAGCCAATCAAGTTTCCATTCAGATGGAACCTCAACTGCTTCAATATGTCCCTTCTATAACTGGACAGTACCACTCAACCTTCTTGCATAAGGCAGGTTTTCTAAGATTTTGGGGTGATTAGTATTGGTCATACTATAAACAACGGAGATGTTAATGGATACATATTGGAATTCTCCAAACATATCAAGACCAAACAAAGATGTAAATAAACCCCAACAGTCTAAAGATCCATGCTTGACTTCTTTACAACCTCTGTCACGGACTGCAACAGAAAGGTTAGGACAAAATTCAAAACAAATAGTCTCATCATTAAGTCGATCAAGGCTAGACAATTGACAAGAATGTTTAAAACTGACTTGGCAATGATCACACAAAGCTAAATACAATACTGGCTTAATATTACTAGGAATCAAAGGTCTGATATGTATTCTGATTAACCCGAAATAGACAAACTTTACATCTTCATGTGACCTGATGTAATTGATTTCTTTCTCAGGTAACAGGGAGAGTAAATTTGTTTGATAGGTTTTCTTATGTTTGTAGCAGAGGGTTAATTCTACAGACTTGATTCTCGGTTTCACAAATGAGAGATAAGTAGAACGATATAAAAAATTGGTATCAGAGCCAGCCAGAGCCAGCCAACCAGCAATTCAAGATCTATATTCAAAGTTAACTGTAAGTTGTGAATCAATTTTCCTATTCCGTGGATCGATCTTTTGTGTTCTTTGCTTTGTAAATTTCTTTGGGAAAGCTATTGCATCGAGTCACAGGCCGTTATTATCATTGTCATAGGCCGCTTTATCTCTGCATTCCATATTCCCTAACCAGAAATTTCTCGCTTACCAGAACCCAAATCTCCCCACAATGGAATTCGGAAAAGCACCATCCACATCTACCGTAGAACTTATGAATGAAGCTGAATTTGAAGGCATGTGAGGTCAACTATGGAGTTTGAGCTTCAATTAGAGATAGGATATTTGCTTATAATCATGTCTTTTGGTGTGATTTTGACTTTTGATATTTGTATGTTGCCTTTTGTTTTAAATAATTTGGATTTTAACATTATTGATGGATTTTTCTATTCCTCCTCCATATGGATTTGGAAAACCAAACATAGGTGATAAATATGACTTTCATTTAAAAACTTAGGACTTGGTTACTAAGAGAGAGAACTTTAGAGAGCATGGGGTCTAAAAGTCTCGTAAATCTAGGTGAAATGAAAGTGTTATCTTGACTTCAACCTTGGTTTATCTAATGTGGAGTGAAAGGAAAGGAAATTAAGAGGAATGAGACATGGAACAATTTAAATTACTTCAAATTTAAAAAATAAATGTGACAAAGGGTGAAAAAGGGATACAATGATAGTAATGTGTGATTCCTTATCATAATAATGAGGGAAGTGGATGAAAACATGTTAAAATAGATTTTTGTGCAAATTCCATCTATCAAAAGAAGTAAAAGCTAATGCTGAGAAAAAGGATCAAAAACATCTTTTTTGAAAAGAAATAACATGATGGTAATTTTATTAGGATGGCTAGGTCCTATCCATGGTCTTATAATACAACTCATAAAAGAAAAACCCACAAGGGTGCCCCAAAAGCATGTGAAAAAATAAAGAAGGTAAACAAAAAGATGGTATTTGGTGAGAAATATTGGGTCCTATTCATGGTTTTACAATATAACTCACAAAAGAGAAATCCAAGGGATGCAAAAAGGTGTGTAAAAAGAATCTAAAAATAAAGAATACTATGGTACATCATGAGGAAGACTAGGTCCTATCTGTGGTTTTACAATGCAACTCATGAGAGAAAGGGGAAACCAAAAGACTAAAAAGGAAGGACTAAAATTTTGTAATAAGAGAGAACTACTACAGAGGGAGAGACCCATATAAGTAACCTATAAAAAAATGTTAGATAGATGTAGATATAAATCATGAAATGAAGGAAATGTTTAAGAAAATTACTTCTTAATGAATTGTGTGTGTTGTTGGGGTCTTTGAAAACATGGCCTTCATTGGCTTGAAGGTAGTAAGTGCTTAAACCAATAATATCTTTGACCAAATAAGGACCCCATCATTTTTGGGCATATTTACCTTCTTAATCATGGGTGTAGTCTAATTTAAGGACAAGATAACCAGTATTAAATGTGCATATTTTAACATGTTTGTTATGTTGTTTGGTGATACAAGCATTGTATTGGTGATTATGTTGTAAAGTATAAAGATGACATTCAACAAGGACATCAAGAACATGAAGGTGAGATTCACGTAATTATTCATCAATAATGATACCATGAAGAACTATACAAAGAGAGTGAAGATCAAATTCTAAGGGAAGAACTGACTTAGAACCATAGACTTGAGAGAATGGTGTTGCCCTAGTGGTAGTACGTATGCTAGTCTAGTAGGCCCAAAGAGTATGGTAAAGATGAAGATGCTAATCCATGTAGGTTTCACAACTTTTATTTTGGATAATTTTGTTGAGAATTTTATTTTTAGCCTCAGCTTGGCAATTGCATTGTAGATGATAAGGCACGTAAAATTTGTGATTGATCTTGAATTTAACACAAAGTTGTTTAACATGTTTATTTTTTAAGTTACCACCATTGTCATAAATGATAGTATGGGGAACACCAAATTAGAAAATAGTTTTATTAATAATAAATTTATAAATGATAGGACTGATGACATTAACAAGGGGCATGGCTTCAACACATTTGGTAAAATATTTAATAGTGGTGATGATAAAAACATGCCCATCTTTGGAGTGAGGTAATTTACTAACGAGATTGAATACCACATGGAAAATGGCCAAGGATATTTGATAGTTTGAAGCTTGGTTGGATGTGAATGAATTAGATCATCATGAAGTTGGCAAGGAGTATATTTTTTTAGCAAAATTGATTGCATCCTTTTAAAGAGTAGGCCAAAAGTGTCTCATACGTAGGCATTTGTGAGTTGTAACATGTCTACTATAGCGGCCACCATAAATTTTCCCATGTGCTTATTCAAGAAGAAGAGGGACCTCATCTTGCATAACATAAAAGAGAAAAGCACCTTTAACATTATGATAATAAATGATGTTATATTGAAATATACATTTGAAATCTTGTTTACAAATACATGTCTTTTCATGAGATTTTAAGTTAGGAGGATAAGTTTGGTGTTCTAAGAACTGAATAATGTCTTGATACCATGGGATTTGTTGAACGGTAATAGACTCAATGTGGTAGATAAGTGAATTTGGTGGTTGAGTTGAAGATGAAGATTTTATTATTTATATAAGAAAAGTAGGTCTAGAAAGAATTTGGTGGGGATGAAAGAGAGAAGCTAAAGAATCTAGGGAATCAACAATGGAATTTTGATCTCTAGGGATAGGCTCAATAGTGAAAAAGATGAACTATTTAGAAAGAGTGGATGCAATTTGATGATAGGTAATGAGATTCTTGTTGTTCCATTGATAATCACCATTCAATTGGTGGTAAAAAGCTAAGAATAACCCAAAGCATGTAGGCATGAAGTTTCTAAGTCAAGGGAAACTCTCATGCCTAATATTATAGTGTATACATATAATATTTTTAAACTTTTATCGATTATTGACACTTTATATCTTGCAAGAACCCATCGAGTCTCAATTTCTCTAAGTACATGCCTTAAGGGATGCATCAAGAAAGGGGTAGGTAGACCATTGGTGTTTTTAAATATTTATGTCCCTTTTTCCGCTTTCCATATACATACTTGTCTCCTAAAACAATTTACCCTAAGATTATTCTTTTTTGTCTTACCCATTCCAAACATTTGTCATATTATTATGCTCTTTTTTCTTATCTTGACCCCCTTTTGCTAGTTGACTGTACTAGGTCAATTGGGTCAAACCTATATAGTTTTTATCCTATAATTATTATAAAGGGTTGATTGGGTTGACCCTATACTATCTATAGATATTTTTCACTTGGAGTTTTGTTATCCCTTTAGCTGACCTAGCTTGGGACCTAGTCATTTATCTTCAAAAATATATAAGGTCAACTAGGTTGACCCTTTACAACCAACATATTGAGAAGGATTTAGGGCAATATATATATTTCCAACCATTTTAGAATAGAGAATTGACGAATAATAAGTGTGAATGAACATATGCTTATTGACCATTCTACTTGAGGAATAAAGTTTAAGGTTCTATACTTTCTTTGGAGATATGAATCTTGTTTTGTGGAGAAGTATTTTGGATGCATAGATAGGTTTTGTATACTAGAGATGATTTGTATTTGTTATCATTACATACTACAATAATCTCTTGTGAAGCACCTTGGCCAATGGAAAAATTAAGACTCAACAAGTTCATCTTCAAGGTAAGTATTTTAAATTTATTTCTCCTTTGTAAGAGTAGATATATAGTGCAGTTGTCCTTCTCTCCCATGCATTAGAATTCTATATACATTGATGTGAGTATATTTATTTTATGAATTATTAGTTTAGTTTTTTTTGTTTCTAACCCCCACTTTGTACCATAAGCTTTGGTGTGCACTAGATTAGATTTATTTTCTTATTTATTAGAATAGAGTGAATATCAAAACCTAGGACTCTTTTAGGGTTGTTACATGATTGTGTTATACTAGAGGCTTTGGAACCCTCTCTAACATGTTTTATTTTAACAAGTGATCCCATAATTGGGTCTAGTAGATCTCCATAGTGGTCATGTTTTCGCTTAACAAATGTATTCCCAATGGAAAGTGTGGGTATGCTCTATCTTCCCTAAACTAGGAGTAATTTATAATTATATGATGCATTTATGTTTGCATACATTATGTTGAAATTAATGTGAACTAATACTTACAAGATTTGTTTACCTTATTTCATTCTTTGATCATTATTTTTATCATATATTTTCCATATTGGATCGACTCTGTTGACCCAATATATAACTTCTATGTACAAAATCCTAGGTATACGCTAATAAATCAACCCTATCAACCTAGTATAGGTTTTCAACTTTTCAAACATCTAGTTTAGACTACTAGGTTGACTCATTCAACCCTATACATTTTCAAGCACTCAACCACATGTTTCTACAAAGCTTAATTGACCCAATCAACCTAATTAGAAAAAATTGTAATCATATATCAAGGTTCTTGAATAATAATCTTCATTCTCTATATCTCTCTATATCTTTCCTTACAGTCTTTCCTTTTAAATTTTGTAGTATTTAAAACTACCCCTACGTAGTCAACTGAATCAACCCTATCAACCTTGTTCTGTGTTTTGTGTGCTGTCTGGATAACTAGATCAACTTTACCAACCCTGTTCATTTTTAGACCTTGCTTTTGCAATACAAGTTTGACCTTATCGAAACTATTTTATATTTTGTGATACACTATTGACTATATCAACAATGTACCTTGTTTCAAATTTATAATTACCCTTATATTATAGTAATTAGTTCACACTTTCTTTTCTTATTGCTTGTATGCTTAGTATAGATCACATAGTTTAATTAGGTGGTTTTCAATAAAACATTTAGTTTCACTATTTTCTATTCTATGAACACATGACCAAATCACAAATTCTAAACAAGCATTTTAACATTTGACTACCCAAGGCCAACCTATTTAGATTTAATCACCAAAGGGGAAGTCAACTTGATTTTTTGGTTAAGTATAAAGCATGGTTAATGGTATATTTTGGCTAAGTACCTGACACTCTTATCACTATGGTGTGTGAATTGAGGGGGTAGGCCCTAATACCAAGATTGTATCATTACCACTATAGATCCATTTCAGACCAAACTACTTGAAACTATCCTTAGATTTCTTTCTAGTTCCTTGCTTATAACCAACTTTCCATCATATTTAACAACATATTCTAATAATCTAATAAATATTCAGGTTGACCATTTAGTTATCTTTTTAATTTCTAAGTTGATTTCTTGCTCTTTACTCAATTGTATTTTGTATTGAAAAATATTGCATTAACTAGTGTTGGTGCAAGGTTTTGTGATGTGTGCCTCAATTGGATCAACCTAATTGACCTAATTGATTGTGTGCTTATTTTAATTCTTGCTTTCAAAGCTACTTGCAAAATTTTTCTTATTTCTAGTACTAGGTAGACACTTCTGACCCTATACAATTTTTTAGCCTACAACATTGACACTGCCAACCCTATACATTTTTTTCATCCTTCTGAGTTGACCTTGTCAATCATGTATATTTTTTCAACCTACTGGGTCGACCCTACCAACCCTATACATTTTTTAGCCTACTAGGTTGACACTATTGACCATATATAGTTTTTAGCCTATATATTTTTGCATTATTTACCAATTTTATCCCTATTTTTCCTCTTAACCTTTTAATATCCACTCTTTCTTGGAATCATGAATCCTCTTATCAAATTATTTCTTGATAGTCTCAACCCATTCCAAATATAAATGGGTTGTTCTCTCTTCCCCTACCTATCCACCATAGAAGACAACTCTTTATGATGTAGCTCTTCATCAAAATCTTCTCAATATTAATCTATCCCATATCATATAGTCAATCCTGAGAATCTTATTATACAAATCCCAAACCATGATTATCATATACCTTATACCACTTTTACACATTTTAAACCTAGAATTTGTAAACTCATCAACTGATCTACATCAAATGTTAGAACCTCGCATTATGTTCCACCTCTTATTACCAATGTTCACAATCCTCTTGTTTCAAACATAATAAGATCACCTCGTATTATCACTTCCCAAATTAACATGGTTGAAACCACTCAAATTGATAATCTAGATAATTCCCAATTATTCAAAAATCTTGATTATAATACTATTTAAACTCCTCACAAGAATGGTGGATTTACCAAGCTTCCTTTTTCTTCTAGCACACTTAAGACAACTAACACTAATGTTAGGAATACTCCACCTATAAAGAATCCTCCTTCCACCAACACTTAAAATTCTCTTCCTAACAACACTAATACCCTACCTTCAAACCCACCTATTGATACAACTCAACTTCTTTCACAAGTCATACATCAAATGAACATCATGAAAAAAACTAATCAATCTCAAATGATGAACATGAAAAAACATTTATTAAACATGACTAGTCAACCACCTCAAGTCATCATGTCTCAACCAAATCAAAATTTTGTCCCTCCCCTCTTATAAATGCCAATGGGAATATAATCCCTCAACCTCCAATAAATAAAAAGTGCTTCAACATATTAAAAATGAACCTTTAGCCCCATTTATTTCATCCATAGATATTGGAAACTTTTCTCCAACTATCACATATAATGGGACTAAGGATCCTACTACATTTCTTAAGTCTTTTGGTATAATCTATAAGGAATGGGTCCAAACTAACACCTTTTCTACCACCAAGATCTTATCCAAAACATTTTTTGGTGATGCAATTGAATGGTATAACCAAATTCCTAAACATTCCATCTCACAACTAGAAGATTTAGTCAATGCTCTACTGAAGGAATTCTAACATGATGACCTTCCTAAAAATTACCTTAGTCATTTCCTCAATGCCAAGCAAATTCCTAATGAATCTAATCATACTTTCATCAAATTATGTAATTATCTCACTCATAAAGTAGATCATAACATGAATGATGATAATCTTTTAAAACTATTTGTCACTTCTCTTAAACCTCTTCTTCAATACAAAGTTTGAATCTTTTCACCTCAAACTTTAGATGAAGCCTTAGACCAAGAAAAAAGGTAAAACTTTCTTATGACTCAATTTGAAACACCTCAAACAACTACTAAATTACCTTTTAAATCATTTTATCATAACATTGATTCATCTAAGCCTCTCTAACCTCAAATTGGAACATCTAATTTAACCGATTTTAATCCAACCCACCCTCCCTTGAATCTAGAACAACCTACGAAGAAATTTTAATCCTTTTTTTGCCCTTTGTAACATTTTTTGTGATTTTAAGTAATTCAAATTGTTCCATGTGTCACTCCACTTGGTTTCCCCTTTATTTCACTCCACCTTGGATACAACAAGGTTGAAGTCAAGACAGTACTTGTATTTCCCCTATATTTATGAGACTCTTAGACCCTATGCTTTTTTAAGTTCTCTCTCTCTTATAAACCATGTCCCAAGTATTCAAATTAAAGTCATCTTTAGCACCCATGTTTGGTTTTCCAAATTAGTATGGATGAGGAATAGAAAAAGCCATCAAAAAAGATAAAAACCAAATCATTTGAAATAAAATATAATGATATATAAAAGGCAACATACAAATCTCAAAATTCAAATTCACACCAATAGACATGATTACAAGCACATATCCTATCTCTAATCAAATCTATAACTCCACAGTTAGCCTCAAATAGAGTTGAGGTCCATTGGGGTGTAATAGGATAGTAGATTAGAATAGGGGAATTCAACAAACTCTATAGTGCTACTTACTTTCTCATGTAAGTACCCAATATTTGTAGTAGACCGATGACTCTATAAGGGGTTTTGAGTAATGGGGAACACATTGTGGGATGGTAGGTCCATTTTAATTTTCATGCATAAAGCCTTCATGGTATGATATATATCCTTCATTTGTTGACTTAAGACTTGTTTGACTAAGAGAAGTTCTTCAGAGTCCTTAAGGTCAAAAGTCCTCTTATTTTGACAAACCTAATTTAAGTATCTTGACTTCGATAAATATTTTCTCTACCTTGGTTTTTACTTAATTTATCCACTCCACACATTTGATTTTCCACTCTTGACAAACAAATTGTGATTCTAAATATATTTTCCCTCTTATTTAAATTATTTCTTCTTCCCATCTTAAAAACATGCTAGCATTACTTTGTTTTAGTTTTAATTATCCTTAGAGAAAAATAACATGTTTGAGTAATTATGGATTACACACACCATTTATTTACCACACCATCTCATTGTCATACTAGTCATGTCATTAGGTGGTTATGTTTTATTACATTATATCTTAGAATGAGAATTAAGTTTGAGTTTTCATCCTTTAGAGATTTTTATCTTCATTTCTCCATCATGTTGTTATTTGATTTTTTTTGGACATAACTTATCTTACATATAAAATTTTCCATTATCACATGTTTATATTTATGTATTCCTTCTTCATGTTTGTCTCACATCTTCAATTACATTTCATTTTCAATCTTTCATGTTTTTATTTTTGCCTATGTTACATGAGCTTACTTTTCCCTTTCTTACATATCTTTGTTCAAGTATTCTTGCATGGATATTTCATTTGTCATTCATGTTTTCCATATTTTCCAACATGATTTAGTATGTTCTACATTCATTTTTTCCATTTATGTTTTACATGCTTTCCAATATTATTTACTATTTCTACAATCATTTGTCATTTATTTGCCATCATTTGTCATTCATTTGAAATAATTTATCATTCATTTCCCATCCTTTTATCATTAATTTACATTTAATATTCTACCCTTGCCTTAACAATCCTAATTGGCCAATTTCCTAAATACCCTCATATCTTTTCCCTAAACTCATTTTTACACTACCATATGCCTATCTTCCAAAAATTTAGATTTTTGGCTATTTTTTGCACTAACTTCTATAGGTTCACCTCGTGTTATTCACAATGGATGCCTTCACTTGTTCTTTCAGTCTATTTATTTATCAACAAAACTAAGGTAAGTAAAGGTATGCATTTTTCAATTTTATCTTTTCATTTATTTTATTTGATGCTTACTACAATTTACTTAGCATCAGTGTTGTGTGTCATCATGTTCTATTTCTCAAAGAACCATCTTGTGTTGAACTCATGTGTAATGTGATAATATTTATGTGGATCAAATATATACATAATATTTTTAAACTTGTACTGATTACTGATACTTTGTATCTTGTAGGAACCCATCAAGTCTCAATCTCTTTGAGTGCAGGCCTTAAGGGGTGCACCAAGAAAGGGGTGGGTAGACCATTAGTGCTTCATAATATTATTGTCCCTTTTTAAACTTATCATCCACACACTTGTCTCATAAAACCATTTACCCTAAGCTTATTATTCTCAGTATTACCCATTCCAAACATTTGTCATATCATTATCTTCTTTTTTCTTGTCTTGACCCCCTTTCACCAGTTGATTATACTAGGTCAACTGGGTCGACCCTATATATTTTTTAGCCTCTAATTATTATATAGGGTCTAACCTATACTATTTAGGGATATATTTCACTTGCAATTTTTTTCCCTTCAGTCGACCTAGCTTAAGACCTAGTGATTTATCTCCCAAAAACATACAGGGTCAACTAGGTTAACCTTGTATAATGAACATATTCAAAAGGATTTAGGGAAAGATATACCTATATATGCAAGTTCATTTCCAACCATTTTATAATAAATAATCAAATAAGAATAAGTATAAATGAATATTTTCTTATTGACCATTCTACTTGAGGAATAAAGCTTAGGGTTCCATACTTTTTTTGGTGATACAGATCCTCTCTTGTAGAGAAGTCTTTTAGATGAATAGATAGGTTGTGTAGCCTAGAGTTGATTTTTATTTATTATCCTTACATACAAAAATAATCTCTTGTGAATCACCTTGGCCAAAGGATATATTGAGGCTCGACAGGTTCATCTTTAAGGTAAGTATACCTAACTTTATTTCTCCTTTATAAGAGTAGATAGATAATGCAGTTGTGTTTCTCTCCCATGAATTAGAATTCCATATATATTGATGTGAGTATATGTTTTCTATGCATTATTAGTTTAGTTTTTTTTGTTTCTAACCCCTACTTTGTGCCACAAGCTTTAGTGTGCACTAGGTTAGATTTACTTTCTTGTTTATTAAAATAGAGTGAATATCAAAACCTAGGACTCTTTTAGGGTTATTGCATGATTATGTTATACTATAGGCTTTGAAAACCTTCCTATCATGGTGCATTGTGATAAGTAATCCCCTAAAGGGATCTCTAATATCCCCATATTGGTCATGATCCCGCTTAACAAATATATTCCCAATCAAAAGTGTAGGTATTTTATATCTTCTTTGAACTAAAATTGATTTATAAACATGATATATTTTTTATTGCATACATAAAGCTTCATATTTGGCCATATTATTGATGATATAAAATGTGAAACAAAATTCTAAAGGAATTATCTTACCAAGAGGACTTATGAAAATGCAACCTGCCCCAACTCCTTGATGGAATTTAGCACCATCAAATTAAAGGGTCCAAGTATCCTCATACAAGTCAACATTAATTTCAAGAAGCTCTTTGATAACTACTTTAGATTTAGTAGTATTGGATGGAATATAGGATTCATAAAGTTTATTTACTTTAAGACTGGTGGTAAAGTTATGAAAATAATCTTTGAGAGAAATAGATTGATTAAGACCTTTAATATAGAGGATATTATCATCAAGAAGACTATCTTGAATGGGAGAAGTAGCTGAAATGGGAGCTATAATAATTTGATCATATATGACTTTCCCTTTGATATATTTTTGAGTGATGATGAAAAGATAAAATTCCATAAGGAAGCACATCCATTTTCCAATTCCATCTCTAGGAAGAAAGGCTTTAGAGAAAAAAGTGATGAAAAGGGTTAGAACGAATGATGACATAAGTAGTTTGGTAAAGGTTTTTAGCTACAAAATAGATGGTGAGTCAATCATGTTAAATTTTATTATAATGTTTTTCATAATTGATGAGACCTCTAATGTAGTAGATAACATACTCTCTTCTAGTATTGTCTTGTTAGGAAATCATTTCCTCAACTGATATAGGTGTGGAAGAATTATAGAGGCTTAAGGGTCAATAATTGGAGGAAGATGAAGTGTAGCTGGGTGAAGTAATGAATCTTTCATGTTATCAAATGAATTTTGACAAATATTCATTCATTTTAGAGTGGTGCCTTTCTTGAAAAGATAATTGATAGATTGGATGTGATAAGCCATTTCAGGGATGAATCATCTAATTACCCTAAGTTTGCCTAAATAAGTATGAATGCCAAGAATGGAAGGAGGAATGGGAATTTTGATGATAACACTAATCTTAGTGGGGTCAACATTGATGTTGTGGAGATATACTAAGAATCCTAATAATTTTTTATATGTGACACCAAAGACACATTTATAAGTATTGAATCTAACCTGGTATTTAAGAAGATGGTTAAAAATAATAACAAGATTTGATAGGTGAGCCGTACTAATTTTGGATTTTGAAATGAGATCATCCACATAGATTTCAATAATTTTGTGGATAAGATCATGAAATATATGAGTCATTACTCATTCATAAGTGGCTCCAGTGTTTTTAAGACCAAAAGGCATTTTAACATAGCAATAGATGCCCCATTCTATGGTGAAATTGGTCTTATGTTAGTCCTAAGGGGTAATGTGAATCAAATTATAGTCTAAGAAGCCATCCATGAGATAAAATTTTGTAACTAGTTGTGGAATCAATGATGGCATATATCGAAGCTAAAGGGAAGTTTTGATTGGGATAAGCAAGACTAAGAGTTTGAAAATCAATACAAATGCAAATTACCATAGTGACCTTTTTTTGAACATCAATGTTGACCCTGCTAAGAGTAATTTATCATAGATTAATTTGATGGTTTTCTTGTGACATAAGGTGGAAACTATAGGTGGAAATTTCCTTTGACTTTGATGTACAAGTTTAGAATTAGGATAAGTAATGATATTATGCACCATAATACTAGGTCCAATACCAGGTATGTCCTCATAGGACCAGGTGAAAACCTCTTGATACTTATCGAAGAATAAGATAAAATTATCATGTTTGATAGATGAGATTTTATGAGATACTGAATTGGTCAAGGACAAGATGGAGTACCATATTCAATGTGATTGGTTTCTTTGATAATCATGACATTGACATCTTGAAAGTGATATGATGCATTAGGTAAAGATTAAATTGGATTGAATTGGGATCAATTCTAGCAATGAATTTGTTGAAATAAGGGGTTTTAGTTTTAAAATTCCCAATTTTATGATGTTGTCAAGGAAGTCAAGGTTCTCAAGTAGGAAAATTTCAAGAATAAATTTGTCACTAAACAAGGTGGGAAGAGGACCATAATACTCAACATCTACTTTGAGATCTATAATTTTATTACCATGGAAATCATACTTAGAATGTATTTGATAGACATCAGTTGCCATGACATCGAGTGTAATCTTGGGAGTAGGAGATGGATCAAAAGGGATTGAAGTGTTGTTGGTTTTTCTGATTGGAGAAGGATTAGATGCAATGATTATATCTAGAGGTGGTAAAGGAGATATTAGAATTTTTAGAGATTTTGAAGGCATAATTTGTTCTACCACCCAAGGGGTATCAATAAGAGGATAATTTGTAAGAGGTACATGACCCTCGAGATCTAAATCATAACCTATAGAAATGGTATGAACATCTTGATACAAATCATGAATTTGAGCTAAGGTTTTTTCATAAAGCTAGACATCCAAGTCTCAAGATTGATCTTGGGCCATTATGTAATTATCATCATATGTTGGAGAAATTGTACATGCTTGAGAGTCAGGGGGAGTTTCAGAAGGTGAAATCCCAATATTACCAGATGTACAAGGAGACATGATGAGAGGATCTTGAAATAATTTGTCCACTCCAAAATCATTTTAAGTGAAAGAATCTTTTGATAAAGAAGGCTATTGAGTATTTCATGGATGGGGAAAGTTGGTAATCTCATCAATAAGAGGAATAGTATGGTCCCTAGGTAATAGAGAAATAAGAAGCCACTACAAAATGTAAGGAGGAAAGTTGGTAGTATTGCAAGTATGTTACAAATCATTAGGTTCATCATCATCCAAATCCAAAAGATTAACATGTAAATCAAGATTCATGTTGATAAACTCAGGTAAAGGAGAATTATTGATCTTAGGAATGGTAAGAATATGATATTGAGATTTAGGATTAGGATGTTGAATACTCCATTGGTTAGGATCAGCTTCATGCTTGTATCATTTTCCATTATGTAAGAATTTAATGAATTAGCTATTGGAAGAAATAACGGTCCTCATTCGATGAATCCATGGACAACCAAAGAGTATATTATAATATAATAGTTGATCAAGGACCATAATCTTAGCTCGAATGGTCTTAGGTATAGTGGTTAATAGAATCTAAATACAAACAAGTGGCTTTTGATTTATTTTATCAAAACCATCACAAGTAATATGGGTTTGTTTGAGATGATCCTTGTTATAACCAATTTGTTAGATAATCCATAGAGATGTCACATTAATACCAGAGCCTTCATCAACTAGAACTTTATGGATAATGGTAGTATTAATAGCTATTTTAATAAAAATTGGTAGATCATCAGCATGAAGACGAACATCATCATTGATCATGTCCTCTTCAATAAATTCAATAGAAGGATTGGAAGAAGGACACATAATTTCAATGGTATTGACATTAGTAGGTTGAGAATCAATAGAAGGTGGTTCTTCATCTATGGGGGATATATATTCAATTTCTTAAAGATGTTGTGTAAGGAACTTGTAATGATAGGGTGAAGTATGAACCAACTCCATAAGTGGAATCTTATAAGGCATAGAGTTGAGTTATTCAAGAAAGTTCCAATGAGATTTAGAAGAACCAACATGAGGTTTTTGGAGATAAAATAGATTTTGAAGGTATGGATGTGGTTGAAAATTTTGAAGGAAGAAGTGGTTCCTCATGGGATTCTAAAGCTCTATTACTATTGGTATTATCCTTGAGAAGTTGTTCTTCTAATTATGGGTTTTTAGGTTTGGTAATAGGATCTTTGTGAGCTGACTTACGATGATAATTGACCTTAGTAGTGTTGACATATTGAGAATTGGTATAATATTGGTCATAATCGGCATCAATGGCACAAACATCTTTGGTATTTGGTTGATTATTTGAAAAAGATTTTTGGTTATTTGAGGTAGAAGATTTAGAAACCTATTATTTTTTAGAAGCAACGGTGTACTCTTGATGATGAAATTTGATCATGGCTTCATGATTAAATGAATCACTAAGCATATATGAGATAAAAAATTTAGTGAGACCTCTACAAGACTCATTAGAGTGACCAATGTCAGCATGGAACAAAAAAAATTAATTAAGGTCATACTAAAGAGGATTGTTAGGATAGGTGAAAGGTTTAGATGGTGGTAAGACTTACTTCATTTGATAAATTGAGAGAGATGTGTGATAAGATGAAGGGATGCCAGCTTTGGTAACTCATAGTTTGGTTTTTAGTGTATTACTAGTGATAACATTAGTATATGCTTGAAAATATCCTTTTAAGAGTTTAGGATTAGGTTCGAATTGCTTCATAAAAAAGTCTTAACATTTAGCTTGGTCAAGAACTTCATTAAGTGTTTGGGGAGCAAAGGTTCAAACCTTGTATCAAAGAGAAAGAATCAAATAAATTATAAAGAGTTTGAATAAATTATCATAAATCATGTTATGGTCAGCTTTATGGGCCAATGATTTCCATCTTTTGATAAATTCATGAGCTAATTCAATGGGAGATTACTTAGCATTAATGAAGTGGCTAAGACAATTTATAGGAAGATAATTGTGTTGAAACTCTTTAACTAAGAGATTAACCAAATATTAAATTTTCCAAATGAAATTTTGGGGTAATTGGTTATACCATTCTAATACATCACCAGTGAAGGTTTTAAATAAGAGTTTAGTTGTGATGAAGGTATTAGTTTGGATCTACTCTTTGTAAAGATTGCCAAAGGCTTTAAGAAATGAGGTAGGGTCTTTAGTCCCATCATATTTGATGACTGGAGATATGTTACCAATATGAATGGATAAAATAAAGGGGGATAAAGGCTCATTTTGAATAGTTTGAAGCATTTTGTTATTCATTATGGGTTGAGGAATAATATTGCCTGAGGCATCTCTAAGAGGTGGAGGAATGTAGTTGGGATTAGCTTGAGGATGGATAGTTGTAGGTTGATTAGACATATTAATAAATGTTATTTAAGTTTCATAATTTGATTGGTGTTAGAGTTTTGTATTATGTTCATTTATTAGATAACTTGGGCAAGAAATTGAGTTGTATCAAGAGGTGGGTTGGTGTTGGTAGGAGCACTCCCCAAATTGGTATTAGGGTGAGGGTTATTAGAAAATGGATTATTAATGGGATTATTGATTAATTTTGTGTCAATTTCCCCCACATTAATTTTAAGATGAGAAGTATCTTGGTAATTATATAAAGGATCAAATCCATCAACTTCATGTTGAGGTGTAATTTAGACCATGTTACAAGTGATGGATGAAGGAGAGGAAGAGGTGCCCTAAGAGTGATGATTGTCTTGGGAAGAAAAGAGAGGGAGAAATGAACATCCCATATAGTATATAAATGGATTAAATATATCTAATAATATTTTTATAGGATACTTCATGATGATTGTAGAGAAATAAACAAAATGCTAATAAGGAAAGATAGTAAATTGGATCAACAAACAGGGAAGTCAAAAAATAGTACAAGGTCGACTAGGTTAACCTAGCATAGAAAATAAGGCCTATAAATAGTACAAGGTTTACCTGGTACAAAAAATAGAGGATAAAAAAGTGTATAGGGTCAACTGGGTCAACCAAGGATAATAGATAGGGAAAATTAGATACCCTGTAATAGACTATGTTGATTAAAACAACTATGCACTGAGATAAGAATTTTTTTGCAATTATTTTGAAAAGCAAGAATTGAAGGAAAACAAACAATCAATTGGATTAATGGGGTTGATCCAATCAAGGCACACAACACAAATACTTATACCAACACTGGCTAATTCAAGTTTTTGTAATATAAAATACAATTGAGCAAAGAGTAAGAAATCAATTTGGAAACTAAAAACTAACTAGATGATCAACCTAAATGTTGTTAGATTATTAGAGTATAATTTTAAATGTGATAAGGAGTTGGTTGTAATCAAGGAACTAAAAATCAATCTAAGGATGGTTTCAGGATGTTTGGGCTGAAAGGGATCTATATTGGTAATGGTATAGGCTTGGTATTGGGGCCTACCCCCTCACTTCACACACCACAATGATAAGGGTGTTGATGCTTATCTAGAATATACCATTAACCACATATTTATACTTAACCAAAAAACCAAGTTAACTTCCCCCTTGGTCATGAAATCAAAGTAAGTTGTGTAAACTAAGAATTTGACTCAAGAGAGGTAATTAGTATTGTGCTAGTCCAAAAATACAAATAAATTGATAAAAATACATTAATTAGCATACATCTCTAGGCCTAGTTACTAGGGTGAGCTTAATAACAAAAATAAATTAAAAACACAACTAAAAAGTATATAAAAAAACAATCCTTCACATTCCTTGGATGTTCCAAATTCTTGTTGTAGTGGCTTGCTCGGCTTGTGCTCATAAATTCTTCATTAAAGGAGGCTTGGCTATCTCCTCTTCTCTTTGGCACCTTGTGGCTTTAGCTTGGCTTGGATCAATATTTTGGCATTTGAGAGCTCTTGGAATCAATTCGACATGGTAAATTTGTACAAATTAAGCTTAAAAATGATGTTCATGGCCGCTCTATTTATAGATTTTCAAGAATGACCAGAATCAACCATGACCATCCATCTCAAGATTGAGATGTGTGGTCATGGATTAATTAAATTATGTAATTAAAATCCATAATTATCCTCATCATTAATTTGGAATAAGGGACATTAATGAGGCATGTGAGGTATAAAAGAGGCATAGGAGACCCATAATCTTGATATTTGTGGCATTTATGGCCTAGGGATGTCTTCCTAAGAAATGAGGTCACCTGATGATGTATATATTCAATATTCATTTCTAAAATAACTTTTTAAAAAATTTCCATGGAATTATTAATTATGCCTTGATTTGGATTAATTAGATCTTAAGCATGATTAAGCACTTTGTGCACAAATTACTCAAATTAATTAGAATGCCTTATTATTGGTCCAAAATTTGATTGGATTGGAATTGAAAGTCAATGTTAGATATTTTGGATCCATTATCCCATTCAGGATGTTGTCAAAACCAAATAACAAAGAAACACATCTCATATAAAAAAATTGATAGAAAATAGCAATCTAGAGCATCCAGGTGCAAAATTAGCATTTTGACTCAAAATGATCTTATCAAAGTTAGCTGGCCCATAAATTGCATTGCCCCATTTAGTGATACCCTAGCCAAAATTGGCACTTGAATATGTCAATTTCAACTCATTTAATGTTCTTTATTTTTTTAGGCCAAATTGTGCATTTTGGTGTAAATTAGTCAAAATCTTGATTAGAGGTCATTAATGGCCAGATTTAGGTGTCTATAAGTTAGCCTTTGGTAAAAAATTGTTAAAATGCTTGTTGAAGATTTGGTGATTTGGTCATGTGTGCATAAAATAGAAAATAGTGAAACTAAATAGTATATTAAAAACCACCTAATTAGACTATGTGAATTATTTTAAGCATGCAAGCAATAAGAAATAAAAGTGTGAGCTAATTACTAGCATATAAGGGTTAATTCCAATTTTGAAACATAGTATAGTATCGATTCAGTCAATAGTGTATGCAAAGAATATAGACTAGAGTTGAAAATATCACCTCTATACTATGAAAGTAAAGGTCTAAAAATGAATAGGGTTAATAGGGTTGACCTAGTTATCTAAACAACACACAAAATATAGAACTAGGTCGATAGAGTTGATCTAGTTGACTGTACAAGGGTAGTTTTAAAGACTACAAACTATGAAAAGAGTGTAAGGAAAGAAAGAAAAGATATAAAAGAACATTGGTGGCTCTAAAGATACAAATAAGTGAGATTATTTTCAAAGAACCTTCATAAATGCTTTCAAATCCTACTAAAAGGGTTGACTAGGTCACCCAAGCTTTGCTAGATCCCATTGTTGAGTGTCTAAAATGTACAAGGTCGACTGGGTCAACCTAGTAGTCTGAATATGATGCTTGAAAGTGTACAAGGTTAACTGGGTTAACCTAGTAGTATGGACTAGATGTTTGAAAGTCTAAAAAACTATACTAGGTTGACTGAGTTGATCCAATAGCTTATACCTGAAAAAGAACCTACACATAAATAATATTGACTGAGTTGATCCAATAGCTTATACCTAAAAAAGAACCTACACATAAATAATAAAGTCATTTGGATGTGACTATGTGTTAAACGTATGCATAAAAGTTAGTATTGTGTTGATATAGTCGACCCAATATCACAAATATATGATAATAAAAATGATAAATTTAATAAATAAGTGAAACAAATCTTGAAAGGGTTATATTCATGTTAGGTTCACCAAAATGTATGCAATAAAAAATGCATCTTGTCTATAAATCAATCCTAACTCAAAAAAGATAGAGCATACCTACACTTCTAATTGGGAATACATTTGTTAAATGGGATCACAACCAATATGGG